>OZ024904.1:49598638-49621138 GCA_964017125.1 Flabesymbios commensalis
TGACAGTACAGAGTACCAATTATATGAACCCACTATACAATATACACCATACTCACTTATACTCTGGTACACTTTCACACCATCAGGTAAGTATACAAAATGTACAGAAATGTATAATGTAACAAATTTAGAACTTCAACTGTCAACTAAATGTCCTTACCTGAACACCTATACGTATACCTGATTCATTATTTATATCAGGTGATTTTCGAATTTAGTGAAATGGTTTGTGATCGTGTTGAATACCCATAGCTTAATGCGGCAAGTTTTTGAAAATCAATCTGTTAATAAGCTTGATTATAATCAGAGAGCGATATTTAAACGTTATTGTTATGTGGTATCAAGCAACAGAGTGCCCTGATTGTATGCGAATTGAGTTTACCAGCCAGATACGTCATAATAATACACCACTACAATAGTTTTTTCACATTCTAAGCTGGGAATGGAAAGCTATTGTTATCAAGTGCAGACCAATTATTATGGTGTACAATAATCAGTAATGTGTCGCGGTCGGGTGTGTTTTATGTCAATTAAAACCCTCGAGGTACCCCATTCTTAGCTGTGAAATGGGCCTCTCCTTTCGTCTCGACATTTTTCAAAGCTAAGGATGTAGAAATACTCAGGCTTTATCTTTTACAGATCATCTCACGGTCCTCATATTCAACGTCTCGTGTTCGCTAGCTTGGTTTGAGCAAGGAATCTTGGTTTCAGCTAGCATGGCCTCCACAGACACATACACGTGTACATTGACAGAAGCCTCACAGAAGAAGGCTCTTACAGAGCTTCATGAGGACCCCCGTGACCGTATGGACGCTGTAGCCGCTCTCAGGACGTGGGTAGAGCAACAGCCACATATCACATCACCCACAGGTCAGAAATGATGCCCTCCTAGAAGTGTTTTGATAAATGTAAGTGCTAATTTGTAAATATTTGTCTGCATAGCAGATAAGATTATTAGGTTCAATAACATTACATTAAATGCGTTTTTTTCGTAAAAACCAACTATGCTAGCGATATTGTTATTAACTTGGTTACATTAATAGTTTCAATAAATGACGTTTACAAAAATACTTTGATACTGCAACATTGAATTCCAATTCATATTAACCATGTTAACATATCTGCATCTATCAGACCTATGTCAAGATAGATCAATATAATTTTCACTTGAAGTTGTCGATAGAGATAGCGATATGTATACATATCGCTATGAGTGAAAGTGTTAACGATATACTTTGCGCCTTTTGAGCTGAACCTATTATAGCCTAATTTAAACTTTTCAGATACATGGTTCCTATTGCGATTCCTCAGAGCTCGTAAATTCAGTCAGCTAGAAGCTAGAGCTTTACTTGAAAAGTACCTCACTGCTCATACCAAGTACCCGGAGTGGTTCTGTAACATAGATCCGTCTGATCCAGATCTACTATACTTCATCAAAAAAGGGTGAGGATCATACTTTATGTGTAATCTTGAGTACTGCTCTTACCTATTTTACATCTTTAATTTGATGAGGAAAAATGCAAAATGAAATGAATCGGGCGTTAGGTCACTTTTGTGCTCATGCAGGCTAAATTGGGCCAGTAAAACCTCCTGAGGATGGTGAGATGAGAGAGATGATACTGCACTCCAGACACAGGATTCGAAATTTAAACCGTGGAAGTCTGAGGCCGAGCACGCTACCTCTCGGTCACGGAAGCTTCTCACAATACTGAGTTTTACGAGTGGATGGGGAAGAAACATTTTTTGTTTCTTTCAAACCGCCGAAACCGGGAAACAAACCCCGAATTCTATCGTGAAAAGCCGCGGTGCTAACCACTACCCTAGGGCCTTCGCCCAATACAAGGGTATTTTAATTTAAGCCAAGCCAATATTCACAAAAACCGTCTCTTTCACCTTTGATTTGCTACATCTACCTCATAGCTGCCAAATCTCCTTCACATTGATTGTGGTTGCAATTCCCGCATCAATGTAAATAAATAGTATTAATATAATCTCTTATTTTGAATAAATTTTATTAAAAACATACGATGTGGTACATTTAGGCGACCAGAGAGACATCAATAGTATAATTATGTAATATTTCATTCCCTTTAATACCTGATTATTATTAACTCACATAACAGTGACGACTGTGGACTGCGCTCGATCACTGTGCAAGAGTGTAGTTTATTATAGTGTATAATAACTGTTATACATATATTTTATACATATATAAACCCCCATCAGACAAGCACGAGATCTAACTCACTGGCCTATTTACCATTCCGTTGTAAAACTAATGCTTTTCAAAATAGTTGTTTTCCGAAAAGTGGACCGCGTTGCCAGACAATATAGTCTGTGCACCATCCCTGCTCACCTTCAAGTCAACAATCTCCCATGAGAACTGCAGTCTCCCATCTTACTAATAATCTATCCATGCACAATCTTGTTGGGAGTAGAGACATTTGATCTTCTACCCCTTGCACTCACTTTTTTTACTGTTCTTTTTGTTGTTTTAACTGTAGCAAGCCAAAGTCAAAGACTAGGCACTACAACCTGACTTACGGATACTGAACCAAGAGCAGCGCATATTCAATTTTCCTGAGCCGTTAGCCGTCCGATCTGGGACGTTTGGCTCAGTACCCAAAGAAGAAGAAAAAGAAGAAGATATTGAATTGACACGTGGTGAATTCAATATAATATCGAATATCATTATATCAATATCACTATATCATAATATCAGTTTATTCAGGTACATTCCTAAATTGACAAGCGACCTATAACTTTATGTGCCGTGACACCACGAAATCAGGTCGAATGCTGCAATCATTCATGGAAGTTTCAAGGTTCTTTGTCATTTTTATTTTAGTTTTCACGCGACTTTACCGTCATATGCTGCTTTCTCCCAACAAAAACAAACTAAAAAACACTTGTGAAAAACATTTAATTGTCAATATTTGTTAAATTCAGGCAGAAGTAGGCGTATTACATAAGTCAGCTTTATCATGATTATTTTGAATTTTAGCCAAATTACTCATATGCATATTATTTTGTACCTGTGTCTTTACAATTCCTATCACATGGTGATTGTGATTGCAGTGTTTTACTTACGCTTCCCAGACGAGATGCTGAAGGACGTGAGGTGCTGCTGATGAGAGCAGGTCTGATATTAATTCTGTTCTGACAAGTCAAAAGGCAAAAACTGCTAACTGGAAAAGTAAGCAGTTACTGCTTGTTGGCTCTGCACGTCAGATTTGTAACTTTACATATGGTCAGTTTATATAGTAGCCAGATATGTTGTTGCATTTCGATTTCAAATGGAACCGGGTTTTTGATTATTTCAAGAGATTGCACGTTGGCGATAATACAATATATATTATTATATCCGCAGTTGTTTTTACTCAGTTGAGGTGAATGCTTTAATGCTTTAATTGGATTTGCAGGTATAAGTATATTTATTTTATATTAGTTATCTAAACATATAAAACACAAGAAGGGCATCCCATCCCATTATGTGCATTCCCGACATCCACCACCAGCCATATGTAAATCCTAAAAGATATAATTTTCTTATGTTCTGGATACTTGAGTATAATACTAAATTATAATACAATTGAGAATAATCCAAGAATACTAATTAAACATTCAACTGATGTATTTCCTAATAATGACATCAAGTTTCAAATAAGTGGTGATTCTTAATGTTGGGTGTTTTGGAGTACTGTACAGACCAATATGTTTATTACTCTCTTCTACAAAGCAAATCTACATACATTAATGATATACCATTGACATTGTGGCCGACCGCTGTGACGAGTTTTTTGTTTGTCTCTACAGTCCTGTTTGTCACATCATGGAAGTCGTTTAAGTTAATTTTGAATACCAAAGAGTCACCTAATCACGTCACCTAATTTTAAAAATGTTCTAACTTTTGTTTTGGTGTCTCCACTGACATTCATGTTTCAGTTGACTTCGACTGTATGACACAGATTTATTTAATTAGCAAATATATATATGTGCAGACCAGTCAGAAATGTTCCATCTCGGTTCCAGATCAGTCGCTAATACTTACCGACCAAGCCATCCAGTTGTAGAAGCTTTATTTTAAATGGAATTTAGTGCAGAGTAGTTCTATGTTATTGAAGTTATTATTACCTATAAGGTACCGTTTATAATTGACAACGTAGGGGGATGACAACCACTTCATCTTCTGGAAAAAATCCCTTTCGGTGGCAGTAAAAATTATACCCTCCCGCTCAAAACAAGTAAAAAAATGTGCCGCTCTCCCCGCCGTAATATATACACCTGTTTTATTTATGTTCTTAATATTACCTTATTGATCTGTATTGACTACTGTATGACCCCCTCTAAACAATGACAACATATCATGACCATCGTGGTATTGTCAAGCTTGGAAAACTGATACCAACCCCCCACCCTCTCCCACCACACACACACACAAACAGTTATTATGCCCCCCTTCCGTTGTCAATTATGAACGGTCCCTAACAAAAAATACACATGTACTCAGGGAGACTTCCCGCCGACAAAACCACAAAAAACGACGTGATGAGGTTTCAAATCATGATGATGGAGCTGGCCATGCAAGACGAGAACACCCAAGTGAACGGTGTCATAAATATAGTGGATCTCAGCGAATTCACAATGAAACATCACAATATGTTCTCTTTGGAGGAGCGCCGCACAATGGGCAGTATCTGGCAGGTGGGTGGCTGAATAGTTAATAGGTATTTACCAGGTTGAAATTTACATCTTTGCAATAAATAATAATTGAAAATTAACACCGTAATTCACTAAGCGGGGAGAGGCTTTCTGTATGATTTAATTGTATGCATAACCAAAAAACACAGACGTTTTTCCCTTATGTTGACCCAAGGCTGGCCCACAGTCACCGATGATGGCACTCCATTGCGCTAACATGGGTGCAATGTGTATGTAGGTATTTTTTGAGTTTGAATCTATCAATAATAATCACTCATATCAGACAGTATATACTTTATATTTCCTGCAGAAACACATGCCGGTACGGATCAAAGGAATCCACATGTACAACCTCGGAAGTTTGGCTGAACTCTTGTTATCCATACTGAAGTTTGTATTGAGTGAGAAGATGCAGAAGCGGTTGCACGTCCATGGTCAGAGCCTGGAGAGTCTTTATAAAAAAGTAGACAAAAGCACCCTGCCCGACGAGTATCTACCTGATGAATATGCTGGGCCGTCAGCCGGATTTGTGGATAACATTATTGGTAAGACTTTTTTCACGTTTTTAGTGATATTTTCGGATTTAACAATACGTCTGATTTATTTTATATTTTTAGTGACTTTTGTAATAATGTTTTAATGATTTGAAATGAATCTGGACACAATGTTACATTAATTGTTGGTAATATTCTTAAATGGGTAATATTTGTCGACGAATTTGATTGGTTATCTTTATAACTTAATTCATCTAATTATAGCAGGATCCCGTATGATGCATATTATTATTTTCTAAATTGAACTTGGCCATGCGTGGAAAGCTACCCTTTACGGATTGACGGCGCATGTTACTACCATATGCCAAGATAAACTAACTAAACATGTTCTCGTCATGGTTTAAAAAATCAGTAGGCTCTGATTCATAGGCCACAAAGATTGCTTGGCACTTGCTCGTTAATTTCGACAAAAGGAATAGGAATAGAAATAATATATGGAATAATAATGCTAGGAGAAAATTAGTATAACTGATTTGAAAAATCGAGTGTAGGCATATTATAGAGGAAGATGTTTTGACATGAAATGCTTTTGAGAAAATAATGTCATTGAAAGTGACGGCCGGCGGCACCAAATGCAACAAAACATTCTATTTTATTAAAAACAAAACGATATAAACACTACCACGTTTAGAATGATTACATTACATTAAATACATTTTTTATTATATTTTAATTTTATTCAGTTAAAAATACCGGTACTAGAGTACTAAACTATATGACGTTCATATAGCGTGGTCAAGAGTAGAGTATACATCTATAATGATAATACGTGTACTATGCGTGTGCTAAATATTTTCATTTAACCAGTTAACAATTATAACATGTTGATTTAAATTATTATTTTGTTCCCAGGGGATATGTTGAAAAGATTAACAGACGAAACATTCCGCGCACATCTTCGTGTGGTATCTGACCCCAAGTATGGCATTGATGAGAGCAAAAGACCTGTTAAAGCTGAGGTGGCATCGTTTAGAAAACTTCAAATCGATTGACAACTATGATGCTTGTATGAAAAATGATCGTTATGTGTACAAATTCGCATGTAGGCCGATATAAATACAAATGAAATCACTAGTGGATGATCAGTTTAAAAACAATATAAACAATATAACATTCTTCGGTTGAAAGGGTTGTTGTGCTGGCAGGTAGTGCATTTTTAAAGAGAATTTGCTAAAAATTTGTATTTTCACTTGTGTTTGTTTATTTGACTGTAGCTCCGGTAAAAAAAATGTTTTTCCTGTCAAGAATGGCGGAAAAAAACACCAACACAATTCTGCAGTCCGCCAGATTTGGGGTGTCACGTCGCATAATATAGTCGTGGCCTATATAGTATATGCTTTAATTTACATGAATACAGAGATTGCAGATTCAAATGCATGCAGAAAGTAATATTAAAAAAGATTGTCCAGGACATTGTGAGTTACATATAATCACGGCTTTAGAACTCTCTTTTAAACATGATATTGTAAATAAAAGTTGTGTCATAAAGTAATATAACAATACGATTTTATATTCATCATTAATTTTAAATACATTTACCAAATTTGACCATGTCATGATATCCAGAATAATTGACAAGGCGAAACACAATGTGATACATTAGCTGTTCCTATAAAGCAAATTATAAAGCAACTTTATAAAGCAATTACGGATACAGGAAATTCGACTCCATGCAGTATGCTTAAACGTACGATCTAGCACTCCTGTCATTAGGCCTATAACTTAAAAAAAAACATTTTTTTTACACACTAATAAATATACGATGTACATAATGCACAAAATAGTCATATACAATATTAATATATACATAATTACTTAAATCAAACTAATGTTTTCTATAATGTATAAGGTTGCCATTCTTAAATCTTAAATACGCATAATAGTCAGCCAGCAAAGGGCTGCTAAAGTGATGAAAAAATGACTAGATGGCATTTCTTTGTTACAAGCAATCTGACGCATCAGGCATGTCCAGTAGGGTCCTGTGGACCCCGCCTGGGCGGATAACAAACTCTCACTGCGCTTAACCCGTTTGTGACGAGACCCGGAGATCTCCGTGATTTAGGGAGACCATTCAGATACGAGCCCCGGAGATTTCCGGGTCTGATTGCATGAGATAACTATGACGTCATAAAATAATCTCGTTTCAGAAACAGCGCAGTAGCATAATAATCTCGTGTTCAACGGGTTAAAAGCATATTATGACGTCATTCAAAATGGCCGCCAAAAAAACAGTAGGGAAATTTAAATTTTGTATAGTTTTGGCGATACTTGACCGAATTTCACAATCTTTTTTTTATTTTATACATTTTAGAGGTCACAGAATTTTTGCAAAGAAAATTAACAAAAAGCCATAGTAATTTTGTCAAAAGACCATAATGTATATTTTTTTCAAAGATTTTATAATGCATTGAGTCATTAAACGAGAAGACCTGTACATCAAACAGTGTAGCTAAAGATTTATCTACAATGGATGGCAGTGAAGTATCAGGTTAATATGGTCCTTGTATATGAATATGAGCACAAAAGGTCCTATTACGTTGGTAGACTGATTTATTAGATTACTCACTGATTCAACAGTGCGGATGCAGACGGTCATGCATACCACACACTGATATGTGAAAGAGCACACTGCGCCTGGCCTTGCACGAAATCAACGTGGATAAACCAGCTGGTCTCGACCATTAGTGTGATCTTTTAGTCACATTGAGAGTGGAGAAACACTGATATTTCTCTGATAGACCCAGTAGAATTCGCTGGTTTCGAACATGACTGGCAAGGCAGTCAGGCGCTCTACCAATTCGTCACGCTCCATCTCTCGCACACTGAGACGACCAATCACGGAACATGAGATGGTTACAACTCTGACATAATGGACTGACGAATATCATACAGTGAATTTTATAGGTGGGATAATCTGTACTTGGCAGTGTCTGTGAGCGAGGGAGCAGTCCCATGGCGTGATAGTGTTCTGTTATCAAAAGCATAGTCATATTTATTATATTCCAATATCTGACTAAATAATGTTCCACCATTATTGCCATTATTTGTCGCGATATTGCCATGATTGTGCAGAAAGCGACATAAGCAATAGTCATATAATATTCCACCACAATGGCATATTTTGTTCAGTACAGTTATACTAGTGCTTCAACTTTCCTTGTAAATGTGATTTTCTGCATTAATTAGTGATGTGTACAAACATCCTCAAAATTAACGGCCAACATGATCAAGTAGCAGAGGGCTCTGTTTGAAGATAGTTCAGGCTGATTGCTTTCCAAATCTTTTGGAAGAGGATGTTCCGTCAGAATCTGCCAGTACATAGTGTAGGCCTACATGAAATTAGAACACCAAGAAGACTATTTCTCTTACCTTGCACTAGTCTATCTGGAATATCCTGAAACCTTATATCATGACTGTATATCCAGTAAATATCTCCCTAAATGAGAAGTAACATAACATCTGTACAAGGCAAATCAATTTATTGGTAACTCAACAGTGGCATACTAGTCTGGCTGAAGTTTCGCATAAGCATATCTCAATACACTAGCTCGATGTCTCCATATTATCTCCTGTCGCACTGAATGTACTCTTGTGGATCTTTCATAAGCAACAAGTTGGTTTATCCATACTCCGTACCAGTGCATGTCCATCGATCAAGATTCAGACACTGACACAGGGTCAGGAACATTTTGGATTTGGTCAATATCTTCACTGACAGTCACAATAGCCGTTGCTTTGGATGGTGAGTTCATGATTGCCTCACTTTTAGCTAATGACAAAGGCCCACACACAAGTTCATGTGTAAGTATCGCTGATATATATCATACAGCTTTGAGATTGATGTTCTCTTAGAACATGCTATGCTAATGAGACTTTTTCCATTATTGTCTTTATATATCATTAAATCATAAGGATATTTGATACTCTCTTTGTTTGGCTTAAAAGTTGTGAGCACTAAATTTATAATAATACGTGTATTAGGGTTACAGTGCATCTACACTACTAGATTTTGAGTACTCATCACGTCTTTTATTGCATGGGCTATAATCACAAGTTGTTAGATGAGTGAAGTACACATTTCGCGTGTTATTAAGGAAGCCAAGCATACCATAGCACTACAAGAGTAGTGTTTTGAAAATGCGCACAATTTTATACACATGTAGATACTCACTAGAAGTTTATATGGTCTGTATGTATGTAGAGCCATACCAGTATCTTTCATCCTGTGTCCAGATTCCAATAAGAATCACTACCAGCTAGGGTAAAGATTGATGTAAGCACTTATCATGTTGGTCAGGACAAATCACAAATCACTGGACATGCGTTATAGGAACACGTTAGTTGGGCGATATATGCGCGCTCAGTGCCGGCATTTTTGAGTTTTTTCTAGCCCCAAGGCTCAGTCACACATAGTTGTCGCACGACCCACGCACTGAAAAGTGATTATTTTTTGCTAGAGCGTCTGTCGTGCGTCGGTCGTGTGTCAACACTCGTTATTGGCTCGTGGAGCGCGCTGCACTAACGCCACGCAAATTTTTGTGCGCCCTCTTATCGTCAAAGGAAGTTGGGTGTGTTTAAAATATTGAGCGCATATGAACGCATAAATGTACACGCCAGACGACCGCCAGAAACACCTAGGGCGCGCTAGAACAACGTCATATCAACGCTAAATACGTTCGCTTTGTATCACATGGCTGCCCGTTGAGGGCGCCGGGCAGTCGCGGGCAACGCCATTTAAATAGTTGTCAATATTACCACATTATAAGCCAATGCCGTGTTAATCAGTTGTTAATGAAACGTAGCAAAAACTTTGGCTTAATGTTTCATGTTTACTGGGAGGGGCCAATAGTGGAGCTTAGGTTCCCACGGATGAAAAGTCGGTCTTGAAATAATTGCATAGATTGATGGATGGATGGATGGATGGATGGATGGATGGATGGATGGATGGATGGATGGATGGATGAATTGATTGAATGAATTAACGAATGAACGAACGAACGAATAAATGAACAATCTGGTTTATTAATAAGACATGACTAAAAAAATAAAAGTGATTGTTGCAGTTTTTCAGATTGGTTCTAGATCGACTAGACTATATTATACCATGACGCTAACTAATTACGGCTCCTCTTTTCAGAGGGTTTAAAAATATCATGGTACCAATCAATCCTTAATAATTGAAATATCATTTTAAAAGTTTGAACTTCTTTTCTTAATAAATAAATAACCTGATTCATCATTTTTTAGCGCTAGCCGTTCTGCGTCGCTATGCAAAGCAAAAATGTACAGGTAAGTGATCATATATATTGCCTTTTGAATTTGCAGATCAATACGTTGCTCTTTTGACGAATGATAATCGACATTATTGTATACACCAGCCTATAACGCCATTAAATTGTTGTGTTTTTATTTGCAATCAGTTCAAATTAAAACTAAAA
The DNA here is from genome assembly GCA_964017125.1 of Flabesymbios commensalis. NCBI lineage: Eukaryota > Metazoa > Annelida > Polychaeta > Terebellida > Flabelligeridae > Flabesymbios > Flabesymbios commensalis. Next base: position 49,609,332 of record OZ024904.1, read on the forward strand.
AAATAGCATTTATCTCTTTGACTGGCATCATTATTTTTTTTAAATTAAGTCGATATGAATATAAATCATTGTTGACATTCCATTCAAATCAGTGACCAATCAATCAATCAATCAATCAATCAATCAGTTCATGTTTCCTAAATAAATATTAACAAAAAAATGCCCTTTAAATCTTTCAATGTGGGCAAATGCGTTCAGATCCCAAATAAAGCACCGATTATGACGTATAAGGCCTAACATTATTAGGGTATTTGTCATTCATCTGAAGCTGAAATTTGCGTCACCAATGTCAGTTTCAAATGAATGAAAAATACTACACTTAAACAGTTAAACAACTTTAGTTACTTAGATGGAAATACCTGTGTTATATGGACCCCATCGCTATTCATCACGACAGTTATAATACTTTTTGTTGACCCTCTTTTTCGATATTGAAAATATGTCTATTATCGGACTGTATATGTGCCACCCTTTCTGCCCCATATGAATATTTAACGGCAGGTGCTTACATTTCAAAAAATTATTAATCTATGGCAGTTTATATTTTGTGATAATCTGGCACAATGGGTTAAAAGGATGTGTGTCTGGTCTGTGAAAGAATGTATGAATAATTTTAGCCCAATTTGAACTGTTGTGGCATTCTTACACACTAGGGGATATAATTAAAAATCTGTCTGGGTAGCAAACCCATATCGGACTTTATTGAAAAAAAAACACAGCCCAGGCTTTAGCATGATATGCGGCATTACATGGTTGGGAGGGCAGAAAGAAGTAAAATCGCCCTGTGGAATTGAGGCAGTTTACATGTATTTCAAAGGGGCGGTGAAACCATAATTATGATAAATTGATCCCAGTAATTCAGTATCAGAAATAAATAAAGACATGTCTCTTTTAAAGAGAATCTTGGGCTTCCGCGAGCTTAGGCGTGACAGGCGCAGCGCTAAACCACCACACGAGGATCCCGTCCTGATTTGATTCCAAGGATTAAATATTACAATGAAAATATTGAATACCATCAATTAGTTTTAAAAATTGCCCTTTTATATCAAGACTATTTTCTATTGGGTAAATTACGGGCTATAAAAGGAGCGGTTACATTATACGTTAGTGCTGGTTACAAATAACGTTTTTTCCTGGGACCGCATAATGTAACCAGACGTATAATGCAACCGGTTACATTATATGTCTGGTTACATTATACGGTTCTACAGTGCTCTACTTGTGCCTAACGTTAGACTGGCGCTGGTCTGACGTTCTTCTGGCGTCTACATTCACACGTGGAAAAACGCTCACATATTTGAGCATGCAGAAAATGTGCACATTGGTTGACGCACATAAAAAATGAATGACGTTCATCAGGCGTTTTCGTCAAATCAACAACGAATTCTGACGCACGCCCAGCGAATCACAACGCACTGACCAAAATTCTTCATTTTTTGTGCGCTGGACGTGCGTGATGGTGTGACTGGGCCTTAATGCTTACTAACGCAAAGAAAAGGATAATAGCATTGTACGGCAAACTTTGTCACTATACATATTTAGAATCGCCAATTGCAACAAAACCTCAATACGACCTATCAAAAAACAGGCATTGACCCCAGTCACACGAGCACTTTAACAAAGGATTGTATCCGGGATAAATAATATATCCCGGGCTTAGCACGGCACCGTTCACATGGTGAGCGGGGCAGATTCGGATTAAATGAGATAAAACGGGATATTTTCGAAAATTATCGCCCCTACTCAGGAGGTAGGGCAAATGTTTTATCCCGTGATAAAGCGTGTGACTGATACTATATCCCGAAATATATAAAACGTCTGACCGCAAGATGAGTCAGACACGGGTTTAACCTGATAAATTGTGTGGCGTTCCAGGAAAATGTAGGCCCTACACGAATCAAGTATCGAATCAAGTATCTTTGGTAGATACAGTATTAAATAACAGAAAGCAACACAGTCAAGTTTGTTTGTTATTCGGCTAAATTTTGGCTTACATTATTATGTCATAATTAAATACGCTCTGCTGACTCCTTCGAATCCGCACTAATTAATAGCACATTTTATTAGAAAAAAGGGTTTCAAAATGTATAATGTATGCATCTGGAACCCTTCTCAATAAATTTGACGTGAAGCAAAGAAACTTCAAGAAACATTTATAGTGTGAATATAGACCAGTAGTATAGTAGACGGATGAAGCTATTAGCAAATTGATGAAGACTTAAATCATACTTGTAAGTTTAAACATGTGTGCATTTGTCTTCTAGGACAATTTACTGCCTCCAGTGTCAATCTGCATTCGAAAAATAGTGCATCAGGGCCCATCGTATTCTCTTAGATGATTGTCCTATATCTAGAAGGTCCTATATTTAGAAGGTCCTATGTTCAGAAGGTCTTTTTTTCAGAAAATAGGCTAATTTGTTCAGAAGGACTTATGTTTAGATAGTCTTTCATTCAGACGGTCCTATGTTTGGAAGATCCTATGTTCAGAAGGTCTTGTATTCAGAAGATCTTTGTTCAAAAGGTCTTATGTTAGAACACATTTCCATTTTTCAGTTTCAGGTATAAAATCTTTTTTTTTATTTCAGTTTATTACAAGTTTCTTTTTATTTTTCTTCATAATTGTATTATTCACTTCTTTTAGGATACACGCGAATACGTTCTGAAAATCCGACGTTCTCGGAACTTCAAATTTCGATGTTCCCCAAGTTCCCGGAACTTGAAAATCCGAACGAACCCAAGTTCCGATGTTCAGAAGCTCCGTCGTCATACATATGCGTTTTGCGATGCGGTTTTTTTGTAACTGACTGATATTTAATTTTTTTCCAATGATATCCGACCACACTTCTGCAATAAAATTGTAACTTATTGTGTTGCGTCTTGCGTTGTATAATGCGCTGTGTCATGCGCTGTGATTCGAGCCTCGTCCCTTCTTGCACTGCTTCTTTGCGCCGTGTCTTGTGCCGCTTATTTATCTGTGTCCTCGGGAACGTCTTGCGCTGCATCTTTATTTACGTAGGCCCCTACTCCTCATGCAATCACCGTTTCTTGTGCAGCTGCTGCTTGCTTTTTGTTCATTGTGCCGCGCCTTGCGTGTCTTTTAGTGACGCTGTTTGACAATGTGCTGTTTCTCTTTTTTTAATAAAGGACATTCTGAACATATGAGCTTCTGAATTTAAGAGCTTCTGAACATAGGACCTTTTGAACATAGAACATTTTGAACAAGAACCTTCTGAACATAGAAGCTACTGAATATAGGACGTTCTGAACATAGGATCTACTGAAGATAAAATCTTCCGAACAAAGACCTTCTGAACATAGGGGGCGGGGGCCCTAGGGTAGTGGTTAGCACCGCTGCAAAAAATGTTTCTTCCCAATCAACTTGTTAAAGTCAGTATTGTGGGGAACCTCCGTGACCGAGAGGTAGCGTGCTCGGCCTCAGACCGTCAGGGCTCGAATTTCGACTCTTGTGTCTGGAGGACAGTGTCATCTCAATCATCTCACCATCCTCAGGAGGTTCTCCGCGCCTAGTTTAGCCTATATGTGCACAAAGGTGGCCTAAAGCCCGATTCATTTCATTTCATTTCTGAACATAGGAACTTCTGAACATAGGACCTTTTGAACATATGACCTTCTGGACATAGGACCTTATAAACATAGGACTTTCTGAACATGGGACCTTTTGAACGTAGGACCTTCCGAACACAGGACCTGAACATGCCCGTTATGACATTCTGAAAACAAAATTGAACACAGGGCCTTAACCACACCAGTACTATTTTATCCCGAGTTTATCCCCAAAACATGTAATGTGTTTGACCTGAACGAGAACTAATCCGTGTCTGTACCGGGATTAACCCGCTACAAAATCTGTTTGTGTGACGAGATAATGTGGACTAACCCGAGTTACATTTTACGGTATAAACCCGTTATAAATAAACCGATTCTATAACGAATTCAACCCGTATTAAACTGTGCCCGTGTGACGGGGGTAGTAGAATCTCTGTTGAGTTGATATTGTGTCCTCGTCGCCAACCTTAAACCAACATTATACCAACATTGGGCTAGCGTAGTGTTTACTGAGATTTATTCGTGCTTCCTGGATATTATTTATGGCATCATATAAGAAGGAATAAATCATGCAATGCATCATGCAATGGTAATATCATGATTAGATGTATTCATTATGGCACAGGTCTACTCACATGAAAGCGTATTTTCTGCAGGGGGGAGTTACTGTTAAAGGTGTAGTCAACTGTCAAAATACGCGGGACAATGTGGTCCCTAGAATGCAACAGTGGCCCCTGGACATTCCACAATGACATATCACCCCACATCCACAGTTATCAGCCAAGATAATAATACTATATGCGTTTCATACCCATCGCCGCATTAAGAGCAATTCCCAAATCACATAAACTATATACTTGAGCGACATCTATGAGGAAATAATTCACCATTTCTCTTATGTGGGCTCTGTGTTGGGACACAAAAGGTTATGTTACCATGGGGGTTTGGAAACAGTTTACCTCCAGCATATTGACAGTAAGAGCTTTCCCAGCCACACGGCACACTCACCAAATGTTGGTTTAATGTCGGTCAACGTCGCAGATGTTGGTCTAGCATTAAAACAGCATTGGGCCAATTTCTCGTTGGAGTAGTATCTTGTAATCAGTTCAGTCCCTGATATTAATGCTGTCAAAGTGTACTCTATAGGCTGATGTAGGCCTACACTTGACCGTCCCACACATGCTCGTTTCAAAGCTGTATGAATCTTTAATATCGGCTTTCTCAGACTAGGTCATCAATGGCAGTATTCCTCAGCCGGATCTTTAAATAGTGTATCCTTATCGATCAGTTTGAGGCAGGTGGCGGATTGTAATTGGCTGAAGCGATCCGGTGTGGTTATGGTCAAGCTGTGTGGTTATGGATCCATGTGATAACGCCATGTTACCTGATAACAAACACAGAACATTGATGTTGAGCTAGCGTCAATGACGATGGCCCATCATTGAGTCGTTATTGGTCTAATGGAAATAAATTGAAAACTCTCAGTTATTTATCACAGAAGCAAATTACAAGTACCATACTCAGTATTAATGTTGGGCCAGCAGCATACAACGTTGGCCCATTATTAAACATGAACCTTGGGTATTTGTTGTGTGATCATATAATATCACCATGTATGCCTGAGACAGTTTTCGAAAGTAGCACCCATATAAGCACGACATGGTTATATGTCACTCGGATCGATATTGGGCGTACAGTGCTAGACTGTAACGTCTGAAACATTTGCAAAGACTGTTTTTTAAACACTCGATCATTTTATTCCCGGTGACAGTGATTTGATCGACAGCCCCTGCTAAAAGACATTAAAAACGTTTTATGGATTAAGTCCAGTTTACACAATCTGCGATAACTGTGAATACAATGACAAAAATACCCCGTCAGAATCAGTATTACTTATTCTAGTGATAATTTCATATTGAAACAGAAGCGATCATTACAGAAAATATTGCGTGACTTAATTTACCTTGTTCAATCAAAACCTCACTAGCCAGGACAAGTCACAACTGCTTTACGATGTTGCATATCGTAGTAAGAATCCGTGGGACTAGCGAACATGGAACATGGCGACTGTGGCCCAAAATTAAACCAGAGCGTCTTATTCAGGAGTCCGGACTGTGCAAACCACGGGAAATTGGGATATGTCTATGTGGTGACAATCACTGCCATGTTTATATTTCTACTGAGAACCAAAGATCATGCGGATCCTATCCTACTCAGCTGTGGTGCAAACTGGCCTTTCTTTGACTTGAAATATCACAGTTAGGATAATTGTCGTGAAGACCAGTTTACACAGGTTTAATATTTCTGCATCACAAAATTCGATTATATAATTGAGCAGACAATAAGGAGGCACACTAAATCGAGTATTGAAATCATCAAAGCAAAGAATGTAAAACTCCTTACCCGTGCATACGTAGCAACATTAACAAGAGCATTAACACAAACAGTGCTTCTGTTCGCTTGCTCAAATCTATTTTTTTTACATTTATTAACTGAACCTCCTCTTCCATGCTAACACCATGTGAGATTGGTGCTATCATTAAAGCCAGTTTACACAGCTCTCGACACTAGATATGTAAGTCAGAGACACACTGTCAAACATCATCTTTACGCCGACGATACCCAGATATATTTATATCTTTCTCTGAAAAATCCTGACATTTCCTTGGAAATACTTACAAAATGACTTCAAGACGTGATTTCTTGGATGTCATGAGGGAAATTAAAACTTCACCCTGATAAGAAGGATTTTTTTAATAATTGGATCTAAAGTGCATCGTGAAACATTTTCGAAATGTTCTATAATAGGATTGTTGGCACAGGAAATAACTCCTTCTCCATGCGGTAAAAAATTAGGCATAGCTTTTGACAGCGCTTTAAATTGTAAGAGTCATAAATCTGGTCTCATGTTTGCTACTATCATATACGTGACATGCGTAGAATAAGGCGCTTTATAACACCATCTGTTGCTAAAACAATATTTCAACTTCGCTGATAGGTTGTAAGCTGGACTCTAATTGGAACTACTGTATGTCCTGCTCAACGTCACTGAAGAGGAAATATCAAAGCTACATGGTGTATAGAACTGTTTCCTCGTTTTTGTAACATAACAGTTTCTGCTCTTCTAATATCTTTGCACTGGTCACCTGTTTGCTGCAGAAAAAAAATGTGTTCCCTGACCTACGAGGATGACCAGTAGGCAAGCAATATGCTATTATAATATAAATATGCTTGAGCTATCACGAGCGGTGCGGACACTTCGTTCCCGTGATCAGCTGCATGTTCCACGGGTCAGAATTTAAGTAAGCACCAGGGCTTTTTCTGTTGCAGCACCTTGACTTTGGAATGAGCTTCCTTCAGAAATTTGCGCTGCGAAAACACAATTTAGTTGATCCGAGGATCTAAGCGCAATAGAAGTTATTATTAGTATAGTCTGGTGGGAAACTGGGGTATATGCCTAGAACCTTGCAAATCGTTTAGTACAATGTTTTATCACAGGTTCTTATAAAAAAATAGATCTAGAATTCAAATCTGAGCTGAGTCAAAATTGCTCATGTAGTAGACATGTCCCTTAAAATCCCCCACAGCATGCCCCATACAGTGATTTTAATCACCGTTTTAGAAAGCACAAAATCCTGTAGGTCAGTTTGACCCAATATGCTACCTTATTAAGGTCTATGACACAGAAATATCCGTTACAGCCGGTGTTGTAGACAGTGTATGACCACTCAACTTGAGGGCTTCAAACGCATTACATGATAAAGTAGGTTTTTAATTTGAAACCCGCACTTTTGCATGTGAAGCCCGCTGCCACGCAAATTAGTATCCAAGTGAAACCACCCACTCATAAATTTATACTCTTTTTGTCTGCATAATAATTCAACACACACATTTTATTTAAAATGTCCTCAATTATTTGGGGTACTTATGATGCCATATTTCTCAGACATCCATGTTATATTCACATCATTGTGTTGCAAGGTATGTGGCTGTTATCATTTTTTGATGTCCACTCTTTACAATTAAAACCTAGAATAATCAGTGTTATAATTATAACCACAACGGCCCATTATATGAAAGGCATTGTGATTTGTGTATGACGTCCCAATCAAACGCAAAATTGGTCAGCGTTGGTCTAATGTTGTCTTAAATAAGTTGTGACGTCAAACCAACGTCAGACCAACGTCCTTATGATGTTGTTTTGAGTGTTTTGTTAAAGTTGGTGAAAGATATTAACGTCTCATGGGGCATAGAGCGAAGTTAAATCAACATTTCCCACATAGTCCAAGGTTGGTTCAAAGAAACAACGTCGGGCGTATGTCAAAGACGTTGAATTAGGTTCTGTGCACATCACATTACGTAGGTCTTAGTTGACTGAAATATATTTATTTTAATCCAGGCCTACCAATACTTAAAGAGTCAGTAATAATTCCATTTAGTGTGTACATGTATGCAGATAGGGGATGGGGAGGAGCAGGGCCGTAGGCTGATCCCGTTGTGGGAGGGTGCGTAATTTTCTGATGTGAACCTGTTGGTGAGCGCAACGAGCCATAACAGCAGCTGGGGGTTTGGGGGGGTGGGGGATTTTGTTTGTTCGTGATTTCTGAGAGCACCTGACATGAATTCTGGAGACATAATGGATTTATTCATACACATGATATTTTTAGCCTGACAAAATTTTTTTTTTTTGAAAATTAGTATCCAGGTAAACCAAATATTACTCAAAGCATTCGAGTCGACAAAGGGCTATTCGAACAAAATCATTAGGAGCCTGTATCTATTTTTTTTTAATATAATTCCAAACATTAATAGGGTAGGCCTATTTGATTATTAGTTTAATTGAGGCAAAATCCAATGACATTATTGTACTGACAAGTAAATAATCAAGTACATGATACATGCATATCTTGCATCCATAATATACACTTTAAACTTGACGAAAAAAATAACCATCACTACATAATAAGGAATGCAGGATTATCGTATAATGCACATTTAGTTCTGTGAAGTAATTTGAGTAATATGCTCTCGTTCCAGTAGACTAGCCTACTTCAGTATGAATATGATATGGTCAGAAATTAATAGAAACAATCATTTGCTGAAAAAAATACATATATGTGTAAGCTAACAGTATCAGCGTATTAATAAGACTCATCGTTATAATGTTTATTATAAAAGTGAATCTAGCTCAAGACGACGTGTACGGAGCTTTGGATACAGATCAACAATCTCGCCCAAATCAAACTGTGTATCATAATTAAATCTACCCCTCCATCCTAGGATCCACCCCCTTTTCGTGATTATGTGAAGTGTCTTCTGATCCCAGAATCTACCCTTCCGTCCCAGAATATACCCCCTTTTAAACATCTAGGCTTATACGAGGCCCTCCCAGAATCTACCCTCCCTCACAGAATATACCCCGTTTTAAACATCTATATGTGACCCTCCCAGATTGTACCCCTCCCTCCCAGAATATACACCCTCTTTTTAAACATTTTAGATCTATATGCGACCCTCCCAGAATCTACCCCTCTCTCCCAGAATATACCCGCCTTTTATATAAAGCGACACTCCTAGAATCCACCCGTACCCCTCTTTTCACACCTATGTGCAACATTCCCATGATCTACCCCTCCCTCCCAGAATATACCCCCCCCCCCTTTAAACATCTATGCGACCCTCCCAGAATCTACACCTCGTTCTCTGAATATACCCCCCATTAAACAGATATGCGACCCTCCCAGAATCTACCCCTTCCTCCCAGAATAAATACCTCCTTTTTTGGTAACTATATGTGACATTCCCATAATCTGCCCATTCCTTCCAGAATATACCCCCTTTTCTACAACTATAGGCCTATGTGACGCTACCAGAATCTATCCTGCCCTCTCAGAATCTGCCCCGCCCTCCGAGAATATATCCCATCTCCTTAGATATGCGACCATCCCATAATCTACCCACCCCTCCAGAATACCTCCTTCTGAGCCACTATATGCAACACTCAAATAATCGACCCCTCCCTCCCAGAATGTATCCCCCCATTAAACATCTACATGCGATATACCCCCCCCCCCCCACTTTAAACATCTGCGACCCTCTAAGAATCTACCCCTCCCTCCCAGAATAGGATACCCCCCATTTTTTACAATTATATGCGACACTTCTATAATTCACCCCCCCCCCCTTCCAGAATATCCCCCCTTTTATATCAAATGCGGCTCCCAGAATCGACCCCATCTTTCCAGAATATACCCCCCTTTTCTACAACTTTATGCGATGCTCCCAGAATCTACCCCGCCCTCCCAGAATATACTCCCCCCCCTCTTAGAAATGCGACCCTTCCAGAATCTACCCATCCTTCCAGAATCTACCCTCTTCTTCACCACTATATGCGACACTCCCATAATCGACCCCTCCCTCCCTCAAACATCCTTATGCGACACTCGCGCAATCCACCTCCGACCACCCCCCCCCCCTTTTAAACATCTACATGCGACCCTCCCAGAATCTACCCCTCCCTCCCAGAATATACCCTCCTTTAAACATCAATATGCGATGGTGGGACACTCCGGACTTCAAACCTTCCTGGCCAAAAATATACTCCTCTTTTTAACATCTATACGCGAGCCTCTCGGAATCTACTCCTCTCTCCCAGAATATACCCCCAGCCTTTTTCTACAATGTGATTCTCACAGAATCTACCCTTCTCTCCTGCCTGAATAAGTGTGCATGCTCTAGAAGGCGCATATATAGGGCTATATATCATCCCTGGGGACTCAATGTATTCAGTGTATTAGGACTATGACAGTGCCGCCCACGAGGGGTTTCAGTATCAGTGGCGGATCCAGGATGTGAAGAAAGGGGAGGGCGTACGGGTTTTTGTCGAAAATAGGGGGCTGCTGCCATTGAGTATCCTTGATTTTACCAATCTATGTGCGGACCGTGGCCTTAAGGTGGGCCTGGCGGACCTTCTATGTCCCAGCGGGGAGGGGGGGGGGGGGTGCGAACGCACCCAACGCACCCCCCCCCCAGCCTACGGCCCTGAGGAGGGGTGATTGAAATAAGATCTTCTAATTTTAGCATACCGGGGGTACGCTGAAACTGGTCTCAAAGAGGCCTAGCCCAGCCGGTACGCTGAAACTAGTATGCCTACCTTGGTGTGGTCAAACTAGTTTCAACACACTTTTGGTACACTGAAACTAGTTTCAATTTACCCGGGACAATCTGAAACTAGAGACCCTTGAAACGGAACTATTTCTAGTTTCAGCATTTCGCTGTTATTAAAATAAGAGTTGTATGATTGAAGCATATGCTATCACATATAATTACAGACAGAGAAACTGACAGACAGACATACAGTCTTTTTTATTTGCCATAGCCATGACTGAGAATTAAATATATATAAATATAATAAAAACTGTCACTTTTCAAAATAGAACAGATGAAAGGCAGGAGATCTCGATTAGATTGAAATAATCGCTAGCATGGAGACCAGCTTGTAATGTACATATTACATAAACATATTACAGGAAAAATGAACAACACTAATTTCAATCATATTAAAATTTAAAATAAATATTTTTACATAGAAAACATGTATCACTGAATAAACGTACTTTAACTCTTCCTTTACCGATTTCGCATTTATGCGAAAACTACCTTCCTCTACCAAATTCGCATTTATGCGAAATCCACATGTGTACATGCATTAATTGCAATGGACATAAATTATTTCAATACACGCGTGGTTAAAAATCGCCAACCAGAAAGGTCAGTGACATGAACGCAATGTTATTTTGCATTTTCAATTTGTACGATGTGCGCATGCACATAGCTGTAACCTGTATTGTGCAGAGGAGCTACCTCAGGGGCAGGGACTTAGCTAGAAAAAGAAAAGTGCATGTCAGATTGTAATATAAAAGCACTATCCCAGCCATGATGACGCGAAGCGGCCTATGTGACGCACGCAGCCCGTGGCACTGCGGCGGGGGGTCCGGGGGGCCTCACCCGCGAAATTATGAATAAAAAGCCTGCAAACGGTGGCATTTGATGGCATTTGGGGTGATAATCTAGAGATATATTCTAGGTGTTTCATAGCATTCTTTTTCATTCATTTTTTTATTTCATACAAAAACACTTACACTGAATACTGATAAATTTAAAAATAGATGGCAGAAATTTTCATAGTCAGGATTTTTACACTGTATCGATATTTCCTACTTAATAACGACTGTTTCCAT
>OZ024904.1:49626138-49639111 GCA_964017125.1 Flabesymbios commensalis
AGAATTGTCACTGTATAGTCACCAAAGAGACCGTTATTTATAAGGCTATATAATCATCTATCGATAATCACCAAGCAAACAGGCCATTAGTTTTGGGCAGGTGGCGATTGCCGATTGGCTGCAGTTAGCATGGCTAGTATTTGTGGTTATGGCCCTGGCTTGTGGTTATGTCATACAGGCAATGACTCACTAAAAATCCCGGGCCGTCTCTTGTCAGGTTATTCTTGACATATGGCTGACTCCACATCAATCAATCAACCGATAACCAGTCAAACAATCAATCAATCAATCAATCAATCAATCAATCAATCAATCAATCAATCAATCAATCAATCAATCAATCAATCAATCAATCAACCAACCAACCAACCAATAATGAATGAAGGAATTAATGAATCAATCAATCAATCAATCAATCAATCAATCAATCAATCAATCAATCAATCAATCAATCAATCAATCAATCAATCAATCAATCAATCAATCAATCAATCAAGCGTACATAGCCCTCAATCCTCAGAGGTTCGACCTCAGAGGCACACAATTCTTTAACATAACCATGCGTCATAATCCAGGCCAAATCAACCTCGTCGGACCGACAAGGAGCAAATTACCAAATTTTGTAGAAAATCCAATATATAAAAACAAAAACGTTTCGATGAGTTTGTATCATTGTTTACATCAATTTTGCATTACAGAAAGGTCAGATGACGTACATATACGTCACTAGAAGCTAAATGTTTAACATGTTCAGAGCTGCTGAATAGGCTGCAGTGTCACATGGATTACCATCATCATTAAAAAGCAGTATATGCCACATGTATCGATCTGGTCAGCAGCGCCGTATCAAGCTGGATGATACTCGTTTATTGTGATCCAGCTATAACCTAGCGTTGGGTCAATGTCACGTGTATGATATAATTAAACCTGTATTTGAAATTTAACTTATCACGTGTTGGATATAATTACAACTTCAATTGAAAACCTTAAATTACCTTTTGTTCGTCCGTGTGTCCCATCAAACAAGTCACTCAACCAATGCTGGATCAATGTTGGGCCACCGTCAACGACGCTGGGCCAACACTAACCAACATCGGATCGAGCTCATGCTAGCTGGGAATAAATGTTGTTATATTTTTGTGCATATCAAGCAAACACAAAACAGTTGTCTTTAACATTTACACAACCACGGCCCCGACGTCTTCGACGTTGCTCCAACATTGTATAAATGTTATAAAAATGGTTTGTGTTTGCTGGGCACGGTCATGGTTGGCCGGGCTCACCAGAGAATGCCGCGAACGTCACATAAATTTTTGTGTAGGACGTGCTAGAAAAGAAACCGATAAGCACGGCATGGTTATACTCCCTGGATCAATGGATCATGTGTAGGACTCATTGTCCACGATGTATCCAAGGGGCCAAATAAGCAGTGCGGTATGGACGGAATGTTAGGGGCTGGTAATCACATCAGCCATTATCTACTACCTATACTAAACACATTTTAAGTGGAAGACAAAACAATAAATCGCTTATTACAGAAATACAGCAAAAACAAAATGGCGGCCATTCTCAGTCCTAACAACTTATCTATAGAAGAAGATATGAGATTTATTGCTATGATCACATTGCTTCCCTTTAATAAGTTAAACGAAGCTCTACGTTTAGCATATTACTTCACATTATTTGGTAATAATGTATAAATAATCACATACGTAACTATATTAGTATTTTTATTATTATCTAATACAATATCCATTACGTTCATATATATAGCTATGTGTGCTTTAATGTATGTATGGTAAGCGCCCTGCTCCTCATTTAAAATGACATTTTCATGACTATCAAAGGTAACTTTTGCTCAAAACACAAAATTGGTATGGGTTTACTATTATATGCAATATACCTTTTAAGGGGAGCGTTTAAGTCGAAGTAATATATTAATTATGCGTAATCATATACATCATGCGCCCAGATCACACATAGCCCAAATCACCCAGTGAAAATACCATACGCCCCGATGCCCCTCGCCCAGATGGGATGACACCGATTAAACACCTTCATTACGATTATACTTGGCATTCACACCTATGATGTAACTAACGCCTGATGGAGTGGAGGTGTGTTCACAGTGGTCGTCACTGGCGGTGTTAACACAAGTAACTGATTACCTTCTAGGTGGTGATTATAATTTTAACTTGCGGGGGGGGGGGGTATTTGAAATGTGCCCGGCGGGCATGACTATGTGCCCCCAATGATAGGTGCCCCTTCTAAAACCAAAATGGAACACTGGTTTCTTATGGTTTCAAATGTTCGGAATGAATACCATTCAATAGTATTTTAATGATTTAAACTTGATAATCTATCGCTCACAATATGCTCGCTCCTTTAGAGGTATGTAGCCTACGTACCATCATCACATACTCCCATAATATTATGTGCTTCCTGTAGCCGTTCAGTTGCAACGCTGGGACAGCATTGAACCAATATTGGTTCTAGTTTTTGTGTTTTCCGGCAGGTCTTCCAGTGGGGTAGTGAGAATTTTGATGCCATCTTAGCAGCTCTCTAGGGAGTTGTTACGTCTGTTGCATGCTGCATGGCATGGTACATAATCAATTAGTCTACAACAACCATTCAAGCGTATATTGTGCAGCCTCCATGAGTCCTGTCATAGTCCTTCAGCGGATTCCAAGAAACCTTTGTTGATATGGTCTCAGTAAAAATCATTATTATATACATGTACTACTGCAGGTTTCTAAAAGTTAAAATCGCCACAGGTTGAAGACGTATATTTGTGAAGGTTTTGTAATAAAATCAGCAAACAATCAGCAAACAATTGGAATATTTATTGATCCACAAACAGTTTTTTAAAAAGGGAGAAAATGTAAATTCAGATTAAATAACACTATGTTCGCAAGAGGAATGTGTCCGACAAGGAAGCATTGTGTCGCCAAATATATTTACACTGAAAGTTAACACGTCAAGGCTTTACCAGCAGGCATCTAGAATTCTTTATATGTAGACGACTTTGCTATTTATTTTGAATCCAGCAACATGAACAGGCCTGCAAGTAGTTACTTGTGAAAGTATGTTCTTCCTCAAAAACGCTGGGTGTACATTTATATAAGAAACATAGCGCACGCACTGGACACTGTCCATATGAACAACCACTCCTTGTTGAATAAAATGCTAAATTCATCAGTATTTTTTGGGGAGTAAGTAAAATCGTATACCACACATTACATATATTATTGAGAGAAGTATACAAATCATTCTATATGTTGCAATTTATATCAGCAAGTACTAGGGTGATGACAGGACAACCCTACTAAGAGTATGCTAGTCATAAATCAGATCCAAACTGGATTACGGCTGTATTGTGCGATTGTACCTGGATATATTGGATCTGATCGCCAACCAAGGTTTGAGATTGTGCTCATTGGTATTTAGAAGCTCTCCAATTTAAAGTGAAGATCGACGAACGCTCATTTCAGCCTCGCTGGTTGAAGCTGAGCCTGCAATACTATATATACAAAACCTTGAGGGATATGCGGCTCCAACCAAACCAAAATATTTTGATCTCTGGTGTTTTTACCTTTCTTGAAACCCGCACTGGGGTTTAGTAAAGATTTATACTATCAATCAAATGAAGGGTCTCTGGTGCGAGAGCTGCGGCTTTGAGAGGAACAACAACGTACTGACAATCCACACAAAGAGTATAGCAAGACTCGTGGAGGCTTCAGCTTCTGTTAGATGGTTGTTGTGGACTAGTTGATTAGCATCATGCCACACAACATGCAACGACTCCCTAGTGAGCTGCCAAGGTGATCAAAAAAGTGATACCGCTAAAAACAATCTCAGTAGGGCCTACTCCTATAGTGAATAGATATTGCCTTAAACATGTAGTAATTATGTTGGCGTGAAGAATGTCGTTTCTCATATCAATACATTTGTAACCATTTATCAATGGGAAATACATGTAACTTTTTTTTGTTATGTGTAGTTTGAAAGATTTGTTCCTGCCCAACTAGTTTTCAAATGCATATGTTGCCTCCACATTGACTATACTTCTCGTCTATTATATTACAAGAACGGAACATCATATGCTATGGTTATGCAGACCACCTTGCCATTGATGAATAAACTTTATATTTGTTTTTGAAAGCATAGGTCTTGACCAAAAAGTTATCCAAAGAAATTGTTTTAATTAACTTACTGGAAGCGCTTTTGAGAAACACACGAAATTGAATCAATGTTGGTTAATGCTGTCCCAGCGTCGCAACATAGGCTACACGCCACTAACTGAGTGAACAAATTGTTATCATGTTATCTACTTTTAGTAAAGAAAGTGCCATTGGTTTTGCATTCCCCAGATATAAAACTCTACAAGAAACGTTTGCATTCATAATTTATATTGTGAATTTTATGTAAGCCCATTTTGCGTTTGCAAGATCCTGACGACTCCAATTATATAGTATGTGCACAAGTAGATTCACAGTCACTAAATTCATCTAAAATGACAGATGACTACGTATACTTATCGATAACTGATTGATGCCAGAAATTGGTTCATTTCTGACTTTCATACCGAGGTTGAATGTCATATAATAAGGTTTGTAAGGTCACTGATGCTTAGAATGCAAAAAATTGACGTCGTAATTTTTTTAAATTTTCCAATCACATTTCCCATGATATGGAGATGTGCATGTGATTTTTTCAAGGTTTTACAAAAATTCGAAATGGCCGCCATGCATGAACTTCATATTTTTTTGCGGGCGCAAGACTTAAAAATTGAAGTCAGAAAATTTTATAATATGCAGATGATTTTACTGAAATTTAAGATGGTCGATTTTTTTTAATATTTGTGACAGCAAAAAACTCTTAACCTATTTTATAGCGGGGGTGATATAGGACTTCAGTCCTTTTGTTTATAAATTTACTGTTACTCTACTATGAAAAAGTTGTGCTTTCCCTATGACCGATTTTGATAATTTCTGACTTTCATACCGAGGTTGAATGTCATATAATAAGGTTTGTAAGATCACTGATGCTTAGAATGCAATTAGTGATATCAGAAATGGATTCCGCGACCAAAGCTGGTTAGAAACGAGAAATCACATGTAACTATTGTACCACTTTCGTAAAAGTTGTATTTTCACTATGACAACAACTGGTCATTTTTTTTACTTTGGTATGGTGTTTGAAGGCCATATAAAAAGGGTTGTAAGATCTCCGATGCTTACCATTAGACACCTAAGATTATAGTATTAATGCCAGAAATGGATTTTGCGTAGATGTGAAAATTTTTGCGTGTTTGAATATTCGCGAATTTCAGATTTTGTAACTTTTCGCGAAGTGTAGAATTTTCAAATTTTCAAAATATTATACTCTGCATTTATAATCATCTGTACAGATTATAGGTCAATCATGTAATTATGTAAATGTTGGATTTGTTAATTTTACTCTTATATTTTATGATACCAAAATATAATATATAATACAATATGGAGATGTGCAGGTGATTTTTTAAAGGTTTTGCTGAATTTCAAAATAGCCGCCACGGATCAATTTCAATTTTTTTTAGGTCTCAAAAACTTGAAGTCGTAAATTATTTAAATTTTCCTATCACATTCCCCATGATATGGAGATGTGCTTGTGATTTTTTCAAGGTTTTACAAAAATTCGAAATGGCCGCCATGCATGAGCTTCATATTTTTTTGCGGGCGCAAGACTTAAAAATTGAAGTCAGAAAATTTCATAATATGCAGGTGATTCTACTGAATTTTTTTAATATTTGTGACAGCAAAAAACTCTTAACCTATTTTATAGCGGGGGTGATATAGATAGGACTTCAGTCCTTTTGTTTATAAATTTACTGTTACTCTTAAGTATACCGCTAAAGATTTTGACAACAATAAGATCTATTTGTAGTAGCTTAGTGGATCAGATAAAAACGTTACTGATAAATAAATTTGAATAAAAAAAAAAATGGCCGCGAAATCTACCTTCATATAAACAAGAAACAAAACGACCAGCAAAATGTAAATTGAACCTTGTGGCTCAAAATTACTAATTGTTTTATGTTGTATGACTTGGGGCCCGAAACAAGCATTTCTGATGTTTATTGTTCACCGTCTGACCTATAGTTTATCGTGAAAGCCAAGATGGTCGCCATTTTACATATTTAATTTGAATAGTAAGCACATCAAAGCATGTTAGAAAATACTGTGCTTAAACACAGTTTCGAATGCCTTGCAACCTACTCTGTCGTATTACGTCTAATTTTTAATTTTCCAGTAAACAAATGTTTTCTATGATACTATAGTTCACGTGCATAAAAACCGCTTTTATTTATGTGTGGGTGGTACGAATTTTGAATGGAGAAATCATGCAGAAAGCAGAAATCGTGCAATACCGTCTAACAAAAATATAGAACAGACGTGGTTTTTGCGGCCATTTTTTGTTTTGCCTATTTGAAGATGAAAGACACCAAAGATAGAATGTTATCAACCGACTCATTCAAATTCAGCACACCTAAATTATGTAAAAACAAGCGAAAATAATTCAATGTTTCATTTTCAGGCTAAATACACACATTTTCAAAAAAGGCTGCAATATTATGGCATTTAGAAATATAATATTATATGCCATGTACAAATCCAAATACCACTCAGTTTTGAGCATAATTATACACATCTGGGTCCAGAAAACATAAGTCAAATATAGATATGGCCAATAATTATGTTTTATCAAGCCGTTTTCATTGACCTTGTCAACTAGTTTTTTTGTTGTCAATTTTTATTATTTAGAAATAAAAAAACATGTTTCAACGTATTTATAGAGATAACCCTTGCATTCATTGAATTGATCATGTAATACACCATTAGAACGGAAATTTAATTAGCTTTTATCAATCTGCATATTGCGTATGTAGATTGATAATATAAACTAGCCTAGCAACGACAGACGTTTGCGTAACCTTATCCCCTAGTTTTGAAAGGTTTGGGGGTATCCCCTTATCAGGGGTCAAAATATAAAGTTTGTCCCTATTTTTGTGCTGTTAAAGAATCATTCAGCTTCAAAACGCGCATGCCTGGGACGGTCAAGTGTAGGCCAGCAGTAGCCTAGTGAGTACATATTGACGGCATTAATATAGCCACTGAACTGATTACAAGATACTACTCAAACGAGACATTGATCCAATGCTGTATATGTTAGGCCAACGTCTGCGACGCTGGCCCAACATTGAACCAACATTAGATAAATGTACAATGTTTGAGAGAAAGTCCTCCTGCCCAGCAAACGCAAGACATTTGTATGACATTTATGCAATGTCGGCCCAACGTCTTCGACGTTGATCCAACATTGCATAAAGTCATACAAATGTTTTGTGTTTACTGTTTGTTTACTGTTTTGTGTTTTGTGTTTACAAACTTGGGGGTCAAGCAGTTTCCAAATCCCCGCAGTAATACAGTCAGTTTGCTTGTAAGTAGGCGACCAAGTAGGGGCAAAAGACAAGGGCTTTGAATTATTACCTCATAGATGTCGCTCAAGTATATATGAACTTGCTGTGATTTGAGAACTTGCTCTTAATGAGGCTTTGGGTATGAAACGCATTTTAGTATTATTATGGAATAGGGCCTTGGCTTACCCACGGGCACTATTGCCTTCTGGGGGACCCTTGTCCCGCGAATTTTGACAGTTGACTACACCTTTAACATCTCATTTCATGTTTTGGACATATCAAGGTTTAAAACAAAGTTAGTGTGGGTGAGTTGTGGGGGAGGGGGGTGAACATCGGGTGGTTCTAGTCCATGGCCTATAATGACTAGACTAGAATGGTTGCAAAATTTCGTCGAAATGGCTTGAGAATCGAATGAGTAATTTCAAAAAAGCGAAATTTTATTTTGGACCATCCTTCACTGTGGGTTAAAATATAACAGGTACTTAAAATCGGTAGAAAAATATGTTTAAGATATGTTTAATATACGTCAAAGAGAATCATGTTCACATTTTTTCAGATTCACCATCTTCATACCATGCCAGTGTAACTACAATTTCGACAATACAACATTAAAATAATTTATATTGTTCAAAAACAGTAACTGACTTGCTGATTGGCTGGCTGACTTGCTGGCTGGCTAAATACATAAATACATACATACATACTTACATACTTACATTATAGGCTACATCGCCGGTGAAAGAGCGAGTTTAATTATGACAGGCATGTCTTTACTGTATCACAGGTGGTGCTCCTTCTTATACTTTTAAGAAACAAATTATTCTTCCTGACTATGTTTTAATGTTAATGGTGGAATTGAAGATTATTTTCTATTAGGTCTAATATTTGTTGTTTTTCTGTTTCTGTGTGTATATATCATATTCTATATGTATATATTAATTGGCCTACAAGATGTCAGCTCCAAACGACAGTTATACGTGTACATTAACTGAGGCATCACAGACAAAAGCTCTTGAAGAACTTCATGAAGACCCTCTTCATAGATTAGATGCCGTGGATCAGCTACGTACATGGGTGGAGCAGCAGCCTCACATCAAATCACCCACAGGTGACACGAATCTATTTTTATAAGACTATATAACGAATGTTAAATATAGTATGTCTATACCGGTATACTGTGACACCCAACGCTTGTTGTTTAACAATTGGGGAAATAAACAGTTTTGTGTAGAGATTTATAAATCATTGAGATGTACAAATATAATCATGTGAATAAATAATTTTAATTTTATTTTATTTACTTAAACACACAAAGAAATAAGAAAACACTAATCTTTCATGAATTGTTTGGAAGAACTGAGAGGATGCAAAATAAATGTAGTAATGATTTCTCACAGGAAATACAATACGCTAGTCCCGAGTTTAGTCCTTAGAGCTGTAAAAATATCGTTTACCCAAGAAAAACGTTTTGCTAGATATTTTTTGAATAATTTTGCGTTTTGGTCAATTTATTACATTATCGCGTCCGGAATACCTACATTCTTTTAATGAGCTATATATACATAACTAACATGTATTAACACATTTGTGTAAATGATATACTTACACTATATGACATCTTATACTTGGTTAATTATACAATGTAGTATTCTATCACAAGCATATAATAATATAATGACTTCCATAGAGCCAGTATCTTTCAACAATATTTAAACTCAATGCGCTGTGGGCTAAAATTTGTATTTTGTGGGGAGGTCAATAGTAGGAAAAGGAGTTCATAATATGGCGGTCGGTGGATGTTCAGATTAAGCTGGTACCAGTAGGTCTATTGTTAAAAGGTGTGTTTTTACCTTTTTTCCGAAAGAATGATTGTGACTGATTTTGCTTCACGTATGTCGAAAGGCAAATTATTCCACAAACGTGGTGCAGCAACCACGAAGGTTGAATGGCCGTAATTTCTTTCTGACCGTGGTTCAAGATGTAATAACTTCATAGTTTCGAATCTCAGTGTCTGCTGGCGATTCTTGAAATGCAGTAAATCACTGAAATACATGTATGAGGGATTGTCCGTGGATAGTACTTTATATTTGATGAGAGGCTTTAATTTAATATGCGTGATTTAATATGCAACCAATGCAGTGACTTGATCAGGGGCCTAGAGTTTGAGAGCCTACTTGACCTGGTCACCACCCGGACAAGGCAATTCTGACCAATTATGTGCATGCTACAAACTTGTTTAATGTTTTTTCGGAACAACCAAACAGCAAACAATTACAGTAGTCAAGGCGACTGCTCACTAGAGCGTTGACTAGATAAATTGATGTAGCTGTATCCAGATGTATTCGAATGCGTCTCAGATCGCTGATTTACAAATATTCGAAATATGGATTGTGAATATAAAAGCTGGATAAAAAACAGGCCTTCAGATTTTTCTTGACTGTTTGCTCAGGCACACCATACCTCACGCAAGTGTAAAGTCACATGAGCGAGATACAGCTCACCTCATTGTTGTCAGATTTTTTAAAATTGAAAATTTTATAAGTTTTTTTAAAATTTTCATCAACCAGTTAGCCATTGCATTTGACTATGGTGAGTGATCACTCACCTCACCACTTTAATGTGAGCTTTTTTTCACTCGCCACCAATTTTCAAATCTGAAGGCCTGAAAAAGCCGCACCCAGGTTTCGTAAGGAGTCTATGTCGGCACAATTCTAGTTAAGACGTTCAAATGGAAATATACAAACGACTTTGTTAGTTGGGTTTTATTTCCAATGATCCTAAATTCTGTATCACTAGGATTTAGTTTGATTTTATTTTGGTCCATCCAGACCTGAATTGTCAGCATACAATTTGCACAACAATCACCACGACGGTGTTATATTTGAAATTTCTGCAACGAAAGATGTGTAGCTTTGTCGGTCATCAGCATAAAGGTAATGCTTTAGACCATAACTGTTAATATTAAACTGAGAGGAATAGCATGCAGTTTAAATGGAAGTGGATCCAATACAGAGCCTTGTGGAACACCACACATAAACAATTTCGGAGTAGACAGTACAACAATAACTTTGACAAGCTGAGAACTACCATTCAGGTAGGATCGAACCCACTGTAACATCACACCATCAATGCTAAACTTCTCAGTCAATCTACTGAGCAAGAGGTCATGATCGATCGTGTCAAAGACAGCAGCCAAATCCAAGAGCGATAGATCAGTAAGTTCATCATGGTCTTGAGCTGATGAAATGACATTCTGAATATACAAAAGAACCGTTTCGGTGGAATGTCCAGATTTATATGCCGAAATAAATCAGGTCGACATACCTGATTTATGCATGTGAGATTTTGTTTTGATGGCGATGATTTGCTCGATGAATTAGAAGACAAAATTTAATCCAGATACAGGTCTAAACTTGCTCGATTCATTTCGATCTAGTAATGGCTTTTTAAATAGTACCACGAGCAATTTTTAAGGCATCTGGGAACCTTCATTCGAGGTCACATGATTTGCTGGATGATGACCTAATAATCTTGTGAGAAAGTGAATAAAGGATTTGGAGCAGACGAAGGAGTGTGTTCAGGATGAATGGTTGAATCAGATTTTGATGAAAGCAGCGTGTGTCTCTGATTGGATCTTACTGATCTAAAAATCATTGAAAGAGCTAGCAAGTTTGCTATTGCATGATCTATCCGGAAGTATACTGTTTTTTTTTATGAAAAATGTATTTAATTTTATTCCTTAATTTTGTAGGGTTAGTGATCTTCTAGATTTTTTTGGCTTTGACATAAGTCTATAAACACAGATGACCTTGTTCATTGAATAGAGATCGACTAGAATATGACTCGGACTCTTCTACACCTGTGTGCATTAAAATGGTGTTTTACTGGGTATAATTTACAGATAAAAGTACTTAAAACCAATCCTGTTATTGAAGCAGGGCAGGGGTTGCATCCAAACATCGGATACTTTGCCTCCAGCTTGATAGGACGATTTTTTAATTGATCATGTTTTTGATCGCAATGATTGGTTCTGATATTAAAACCCATATAAAATAAAGAAATTACATACAATCTTAATTTATAATAAAAATACATAATATAAATTATATGCTCGATCATGTTATTCTAGCTTCACGTATTTTTTTAAAAGAAACGGGATTCACATAATTACGTTGATAATCACGAGTATATGTTACAGATACATGGTTCTTATCGCGATTTCTAAGAGCCCGCAAATTCAGCCAGTTGGAGGCAAGAGCTCTCTTGGAAAAATATCTCACTGCTCACACAAAATATCCGGAATGGTTTAAAAACGTGAATCTAAAAGATCCAATAATGATCAAATTCGGGTAAAAAAATTATCAAATAGGTACATGATTTTAACTAAATGTTGATTTTAAATCAAAACCCATTTCGTGTCTTGCTGCGGCGATCCACAACAATTATTTGAATCTTCAAAATACGAATACCAATATTTTATCATTATTTTCAAGATGTGACTGATTTCTAAATAAATTTATTAAAGACTGAAAAACTAAAATGACTTTATATAATAGCCATTTAACGGTTGAATTGCTCGGTCTTACGTTACTACCATGGTGGTAGTATTTACGTATTTAAATAACAGAATCTCTGGTGTGATTAGATGCTCCCCTCATGTGACAGATGATGAAGCTGTCCATTGGTCGGGAGTGAACTGCTGCTCTCTTTACCATTGTAAATTCATCCACAGCTGACATCTCTCTGATTCACATACGAAATACTGTATATGTTAATGTGATAAAAACTAAATTGTTGAATAATGATAATTATATGACAAACGTTATTTGCATTATACCTTTAAATATTCAAGTACCCACCTTCCTGAAGATAACAGTCCTCGTCAACTCTGTACCAATTTAAATCAATTTTTACACTCTATTTACGTGCTTTCAACACCTTGAAACGTAGTTTTTATACCTCCGCCACGGAGCAAGCGAAGGCAATATGTTTTTGGGTTGTCCGTTAGTTTGTTCGTTCGTTCGTTCGTCCGTCCGTCCGTGTGGTCGTTATTGTCATCACAATAATTAAATAACAACTGACGCTAACAGTTCCATATTAATAAAAGTGATAGACCTCAGGAAAGACTAGGTGAAATTCAAAGATGACCTATTTTTCAAGGTCATAGAGGCTAATAAAGAAAACGTTTGTCATCACGATTTCTCCACACCTACAATTTGTATTCTTTCTTTATTATTTTCCTTATTGATTGATATGATAAAACTGTGAAACTCAAGGTCAATTTCAAAGATTGGTATTTGTCAAGGTCAGTTAGGTTGACAAAGAAAAAAATTGCATTAAAATATAGATCCACACCTACAATATGTAGTGTTTCCATAATAATACCAGTGATCCATATGGTCAAGTTTACGCATCATAGGCTGGGATGAGTCATGGCACGCGCAGAGGCATATTCTCGACGCCTATGTATCAAATATCTTCTAGTTATGTGATACATTTAGTGTTTCTATT
>OZ024904.1:49639311-49739411 GCA_964017125.1 Flabesymbios commensalis
AGTAACGGTAATTTAATCAGCGGACAGCTAATAAAGCGGATTAGGAACGACTATTGTCGTGATCAGCAGGCAAAGGTTCGACACCAGCTGAGATTGTGCACAATCCAGCTTTATTTTAACGGCCCAGGCAATAGATTTGAGTTTATCAATTGAATAGAAGTATTATATATCACAATACCATGACATGTTCTCTAAATTTTCAAATTTAAGACGTAGCAGCTGGGCCCGTATTCATGTACAAGGTACGATATATCGTAGGCTTTGGATTGATCAAAATGACCATTTCGATCAATCCAAACCTACAACATTATCGTAACTTGTACGAGAATGCGGACCCAGGCCCTACATTTTCACTTGGCCTTTTGGTGGAATATACTCTTATTTTTTTCATAAAGGACAATTTCCTGTGGACAAACAAAAAAAAACATTACATGGTCAAGTTGGCATTTTTGGTGATGGAGTTGGCATGGGAAGACGAAAATTCGCAAGTTAATGGTATTATCGACATTACTGACTTTTCTGACTACACAATGAAACATCAGACTATGTTTTCCTTGGTAGAGCGTC
Source organism: Flabesymbios commensalis (assembly GCA_964017125.1). Taxonomy (NCBI): domain Eukaryota; kingdom Metazoa; phylum Annelida; class Polychaeta; order Terebellida; family Flabelligeridae; genus Flabesymbios; species Flabesymbios commensalis. The sequence continues at coordinate 49,639,879 of OZ024904.1, forward strand.
GTAACATGGGTGGCTTATGGCAGATACAATGAATAAATATATGTGTATTTTTATATAACTGTTGATCACTCTACAATAATACTCATCCCGTTTCGATGTCATATTTATTTACAGAATCACATGCCCGTTCGCATCAAGCAGATACACATGTACAACGTGGGCACTTTCGCGGAAGTGTTTTTGACAGTGATAAAACTCGTACTCAGTAGCAAAATGCAGAAGAGGTTACAAGTTCACGGTCAGCTGGAGAGTCTGTATAAATATATAGACAAGGATCTACTTCCTGATGAATATCTACCGGATGATCACAACGGCGCAACGGCTGATTCTATTGAAAGTCTCACAGGTTTGGTCTTCCATTAGCCGCCCGACCAACCGACTGCGACCGACCGACCGACCGACCGACCGACCGACCGACCGACCGACCGACCGACCGACCGACCGACCGACCGACCGACCGACCGACCGACCGACCGACCGACCGACCGACCGAACCGACCGACCGACGACCGACCGACCGACCGACCGACCGACCGACCGACCGACCGACCGACCGACCGACCGACCGACCGACCGACCGACCGACCGACCGACCGACTGACCAACAGAACGATCGGCCGACCGATCGACCGAACGACAGACCGATTGGCCGACCGACCGACTGATCAATCGACAAACCACCACACAAACCAGTCGCCACACTGAGGGGCCTACTGACTGATCGAAAACTGATCAGCTGATGTGTTGTTCCGTACACTTATTATATAACGACATTTCACGTCAGGTTTTTAAATTATGTATTTATTTATTAGGCTTAAATATATACTGTAATAATAGTACAAATATGCAATAGAAAGTAAAATTGTGTACATTAGGATGTGATCAGCACTCTAATTACTATGTTTAAAATCCAGGTTATTTTTATATACACTTCAATTTAAATTAAAGTGTACAAGATAATTTGTATATACATATTACATAAAATATATGCTTCCCGCGCCAAAACCAGAGATAAAATAGCTACATATTATTATAAAAAGTAGCGAAAAAGACACTCTGGAACGCGTAGAAATCTTTAAAATAAATACAAGTAGAACACTTATAAAAATATGCAAGTTACTGAAGTATGTATTAAAACAATATAAATATATGTTTCTCCAGCTAAGCGGGAAATCAACCAAATGCTGGCCAAATCACACCGGAAATTATCCTCGTGCCTACTAGGAATAGCTCAGCTGTCCGAAAATTGCAAATTAACATATCCTATAAGAACATAATAATATTAGATTGACTGGATTGCTCATCAGCTGCCAACACATGAGTATCGACAAATGAGAAAACCTCCTTGAGTCTTAGAAAACATAGCGAGAAGCTTTCTAACAAAATATGGTATTGAAACATGTGATTATGATAATTCGAATATCACACGCACGCCAGACATGCTTGTCCAAGTACAAAAATTATCACAGTTAAAACTGTCCCCAAACTGTAAATTATAAAAACTACTCAGTTGACGTACAACGTTTGTCAATGTTTGCTCCTGGCGCAATTCCTTTAGTTAACTATTTTAAATGACAACTACGCAATTAGAATATAAATGTTTAAGTTGCCAATCGTAATGTAATTTTGGTGTGATATATATTCGTGCAAGACATTTGCTTGGACCCTTTGGCTCTCCGTCCTGTCTATATATTCTGGCTCGTTATTATAACGACAATAAAAATGTTTGTTTTCAAGAAAATATGCCTGTGAGATTACCAAGATATCTCGTATAATTTCCCCATAATCATATTTAGCCAGCGAGCACCCTGACCCATTCATAAGCTTCCCCTTTCCTCGTATATACTTTGCAAGATTCTGAGTCTCGCGAAGCAAATTGGACGCATTTCTCTATGGCCGATATATTTCGCAAATTTTGTAGACATATTCACATGATTAATTGTGTAGACCTAGGTATCGAGATTTAGTTTGATTACTATTGGAAGCCCACTCTTCTCTATAGAAACACAACCTAAGCAGTGTTATTTGAGCACAATGCCCTATTCTCTAAAATACCACACGATAACTACATGCATAACTGCGTCATTAATACATATATGTATATTAACAAGCGAACACCGTGTCAAACATGAAAAGCATTTTCATTTCAAGAAAACGTGATGAAAAGATTTTCAGATAAGACGTTTTTGGCACATCATCGTGTGGTTTCTGATCTAAAATATGGCATAGATGAAAGTAAACGGCCGGCTAATGTAAAAACAGCATCATTCATAAAACTACAAGTTGATTCAAATCGTGTGGTCTGCATGTTTCAATTTTAATATTATTATGTTGTGCACAACAGGCATATATATAATTTGATAAATACGCGAAAGTATGCAAGTATGTACATAAATAAACAATTTGATCTAATTGTATCGTTTTAATTGTCATTATACTCTTTTAAATACCCTTTTGTCGTTTGGGATTAGCTAGATAAGGTTGGATTTATTACACTCTCCTACATTTCAGAATAAACTGGGGTTTCGGCTACATTTCTGTAATCTGGCCTAGATTGAACCTCTTGTATAAAAATTCAGCGATAAATATAAACTAATTCCAGACAAATGATTTGCATACTCGGCCACTCAGAGTCACATATCTTTTCCAGCGCCATAGTGTATTATAACGTAGCGTTTTTGCGAGTTTTTGCGGGTCATTTCCCTACCGGGCGTCCGTAGCGTATTCAGACGGATGGAAAAATCAGTCCCTAAAACGCCACTATCATTTTGCCTTAGAAGCGTCAGTAATTTTTATTGAGATGCCATATTTCGAGTACTCTTTTTTATCTTCCCACATACATGTACCTTTGTTGATATTGCAACCAACTGCCGTTCCTTGCGAGAACGACGTAACTGCACTTTTTTCAAAAAATGAGATAATGACGTTAAATAGGTAACAAAAGACATATTCATCATCTGTAAAAAAAATTAGGCGCCAAATCTTTACAGTTAGGGAGAAAAAAATGACGCATTTAGAGTAACATTTTTTTGCGAAAACGACGCATTAGAGATACGTTATAATATATGTCCAGTTAAGTCGTTTAAAAACAATGAGTTACACTTACGTTTTTTCAGATTACAGTTACGTCGTATTCGCATGAAATGATATATAGATACGTTTCACAGTTTGTATCGACTGGTCTACTAAGCTAGTATAGATATAGACCTAGACCAGCGCATCAATCGAAAACTGAACCCATAATTGAAAATATCAAGAGCAGATCCCCAGAAACCACGACCCAAAGCGGCACCACTGCTGGGCCACCGTTTAGGACGCTGGCCCAACAATAAAACAACATCGGTCTTCTGCACGCATCTCCCGGGCAATGCAGGTATCAACAAACAAAAACCCTAACTCAATGTCGACCCGAAGCTGGCCCATCGTCTACGACGATGACCCAACATCGCGCCGGCATAGGCCCAGAGCCTCTCCAGCAAACACGAAACGTGCAGCCAATGTCGGTAAAATGTTGTCCCATTTTCTTCGACGCTGGCCCAACACTGCACCAACATCGGCCGCACGCATCGCGTCCGCCGGGTTATGCTGATAACACCCAGCAATAGACTTTAATTTAGTCCAACCGTCCAAACAAATGTGCAGCAGACCATTTAGTTATTCATACAAACATAACAATTTTCAATACTACAGTGAATATTGAAATTTTTTTATGGTTATGTGCTTAAAGTAATGTGTAAAACCGGACAGTGTGTGTGTGTGTGGATTTTTTCTTTCAAGTTAGGGGGACAACTGTTTATTATAATAGGAATACTGTATAGAAGGCTGTTGAAGTTGTTGAAGTCTAAAAATATCTTACACAGCCCCATTCCTTTATTAATTTATTAATTATTAAGTTATTCATTCATCAATTTCATAAAAATATTGATCAAATTTTCAAGGTCAATAAATCAATTGAAGATGATTTCCGTTCACATTCGTTTTCGGTCCATATATATTGAAATAATTGCTGATTGTCTTCACTGTCATACAAACAACCTTGGAAGGTTTGGGTGTGGCATTTTGAAGTAATTTTATGTATTCCTACAGTTAATAATATAGGCATGTGATTTTCTTTTATTTTCAAAATGTATTTTTTCCACAGGCGATCTTGAAAAACAACTATACGGCAAATTCTATGTAATGTGAGAGATCCCACATACTAAATTGAAAATATTTTGCGTATGATGGCTTGACCATAATAATAAATAGACGTGAGGGTTCAGAAGGTTATACCTTCTACAAAAATACGACTTTTATCAATTGAAATCAACTATTTATGGAAATTATTTACTTGCTTATTATAATGTTTGGTTTATAGAAAACCGTGCTGGATAGCTAGATAATTACCATCTACATGTACATGACTGTAGTAGGTCTACATGTGTGCTTAGTATGCCTGGGGTCCTTTATTTTGTGCCATATAATAATTGTAATACTATTGTAATTGTTCATGAATCGGGCTAGTTAAAACATGTTTCGTCTTACCCCTTTTTCAATGTCTCAACAAGCCCCAATGTACAATGTTTTAATATCTTAAACAGACCTGTATATAAGGTTGATAAAGGGAGCAAAGTTGTTAGTGATGTATTGTAAATACCACGGATAGTGAACAGATAATATGTCTTTATAACCAAATTAAAAATAACCTGTTACATTTGTTGACTTTTGATACAAAATGAGGTTGCAGTATTTCAGTTGCAGTATTTCAACTTACCGTCTGTCAATATAGCGTCTGACAATGTAGATGACGTTTGCATACACACTTTCATAACAAAAATATACCTTCCATGATTCCATCTATCATGATCATGTCTATTGATCAAATTAAAATACATTTCAATCTCTCTTGTTGAATGTAAACTTTACAGATCTGCATCCAAATTGACTGCAGTTCATTGCCGAGGAGAAAGGCTAAAGGACATAATTATACAATGTATAGATATCTATGCCTTGAAAAGTTCACAATTTTCATGATTGCCGTAATGTCGTAAAATATCATATAATAGTAATTTCAGCTGTGATACCCGGTGAACTATATATAGTTCACTGGCAATACCACTTGATAATAAACAATTGGTTTCAAAATTATAAGCTTGTGGTGAAAGGTTCAACAAAAACATAAACTTTGGATAAGTTCATTATTTACATTTTTTTCTGTTTAAACATGGTGTAAACTTATTTCACTGGTATGTACAATTAACAATATAGACACATGCTTACCATCAAATAAAATCAATTATGGGCCTACATCCTTATATTTTGTTTGCTCTTATTAATAAATTAACCTTGTGTATAGTGAGCATACGTAAGTTTTTCATTAACGATCCATGAAATTATATTTGAACGAACTTATAAAGCATTTGTTTTCGGTCATTTTACTGATGGTTGCTTATGTTGACCCACCTCTTAGCTCAGCAGTCTATAATTGACCATGCAAATAAATTTCTCACCCTCAAATTAGTGTTTAATAATTTGGTTAAAATTTTGTTAATTTAATTATATTTTTTTTGTTGACGTCTGCCATTTTCAAAATAAACAATTCAGGCGACAAAAAATAAACCCAAAATTCTATGTTGATATGGATTTAGCCAAAAATCAATTTATCGCTAAGATACTACGAGAAGCATAGTATAATCTGCTACAGTTTATATCTGTATAAAATGCAATTCACATTTTATTACCGAGAAGAATGTTGAATGAAAAAAACACCACATTATCCGGAAAAAAGCAAATTCACATTGAAAATTCTAACAATAAACAATAAGCACATAGATCCGATACCATATGGTTAAAACTTGATACCTAGATTGTTTACATCGTTGTTCAAGTAATACTAAAAGAAATGTGCAGCATTTCAAAGATGAAGGTTTCAAATGGGTGACCAGCATTTGACTTAATTCATACGTTTGCGAGATAGTGGCAGCAACACTACATTGGGAACAAAACTCATTTATTCTCATGTCATTTTGTTTTGTTGGGCATTTTAAATACATGTGTCGATTCCGTAAAGGTCAAGAATATGAAGTGTAATATAGATATTTTAATTTAATGATTACATTTTGTAATTATATCTGTGCGAAAAACGACATTGAAACATTCTGTTATAACGACATATCTAATATATTGTATTTTATTACATCCAATTTGAAGATGCGCAAAAATTTGCATGCATGTAAATTGATGTTGGTGACAACTAGTTTTGCAAAAAATGACAATCTGGACCTCCTAGTTTTGTTTGTGCAAGGATGTTAACTTCAAATGCGTTTTGTCTCAAAAACCACACCAGGTGCAGTTACGTCGTTGTCGCATGGAACGGCAGCCAAGGTATGAGGCTTTTCTAAGAATTAAGTTTGCCGGTAAATGGAAACAAACATGACACAATCGCTAATCTGTACATTATGGTTATTTTCGGCCCCTTTTCAAGTATCTATTTGGAAGACAAAGAATTGGGACGAAAACAATATAACATAAAAAAACTGTTTACTGGAATATGTCCAGCACTATGCTGCTAAAAATAAATGACTAATTTGAATAAATTAGCATGTTAATTACATAAACGTAACTAACAGTTCAGTACGTTATGGCAGTGGTAGCATGTGTACTGAGAAGAATGTGGCCAAAAACCCCAGAATGTACTCATGTGTTAAACAAAGTCCATCCCAGTTAGTGATAGATAACGTCTTGTACCGTTGTGGCGTTCCCACTCCGGAACAACCATATATTTGTAGACCAATTTTAAATCCATTTACAGCATTCCAACGCGTTACGATATTACCACAAAAAGCTTCCTTTGGCGAAATGATTGATAAGTCCTACATTCGTACACAAGTTGCATAAAACAATGCATGCGTCCAGGAAACTTGTGAGAAAAGTGACTGGATTTTTATCCCTAGACTATCGTAGTGTTGCATGGTATACTTCACATCTTGGTAATACTTACAGAGGATCAATTTGTTTTATAAGACATCATAGCCAGATTTTAGTGGCATATAGATAATATAACCGTATAATATCACTATATAATAGTTATTTATTTATTATCAATAAGCATTGCCATATTTCAAATATATTAGAAGTAACACAAATTTAAAATAACCATTATTTTCTGTACAAAACCATGTCATGTTCGGAATCATAAACCGTCAGTTGCTACTGAACAATCAATCTAGTCGGCCCATCAGCACCTAACCCTATGCCTGATACTCCAATTCAGGATACAATAGTTGGTATTTTCTGAACAAGACAATACAATAACTGAGTGGAATCTTCTTCCACTTGCTGTTATATAATCTATATCAGTAGCAATATTTTAGAGGCGATTTAATGAATGATTGATTAGTAGAGAAAACTGTTGATCAGCACTCGAGACCCCGTTTGATCAATGTCGCATTATGTCTTGAAAAACACTTACATTATCACTAAAAAAACGAGAGAAAATTGATTGTAACCTGTTTTCGTATGACGGCCACTTTTAATTTCGCCTATTATTTAAAAAGCTCAACAGTTAAAATCTGGAACCCATCGGATCGGGAATCAGCATGGTCGAATTGTACAAAAACAACATCAAAACTGTGTAGGCCTATATGTTCCAAAAAATGTTCACTGAAAAATCTTATTATAAATGTTGATGGATCAGACTATAAACCCATAAACACAATGCATATCAGCCCTCTATGTCAACAATCACTATAGAATCAAATTGTTGCTGTGACAGCCACCCCAGCCAACACGATACTGCTGGGTTATTGTTGGGCCAGCGTCGCGTGCGGTAAGCCAGCATTAAGCCAGCATTGGCTTAATGTATCGTGCTGGCTGGGCACAACGTACCTCATCGCTATACTTATTCTTGACACAGAGACGCTGCAGTGTAAAATACCGTAATTACTTCAGTATGTGAAGAAAACGCCAGAGAGTATTAAACCGTAAACGAGTTATTGCTATCACTGCCATAGCGTAATACACCGTGGGTGACGCATACGATTTAAACCTGAAATAGAAAAAAATGTCGGTGGTATTACGCAGTATTACGCTGTGGCAATTAGTCCCCTGATTTTTTGCCACGTCTCAATACGTTGCGGCAGTTGATAGTGTTTTGATAGTGGTGTTTTGAGATATAAAATTTCGGGCCGTCTGATTACGCTGTGGATGAGATACGCTGTATCTATGCGGCGTTGGAAAGGATATATCACACGTAGTCCACATGTAGTTCAACTAAATCAGTCGTTCTTAGTGATTTCAAGGTTCAAGTCTAGTATTCTACCCCAACCAATCTAAGAGTCGTTCAGCGTGTCACATGACAAAGTCGACCGAACTGTGATTTAAATTACGTGTAGAATGCCAGACATGGGCTGATTTCACTACCTTCTACATGAATAATAATAGCCATTGAATAATCTCGAATAATAATATATTAGCCATACTTGTTGGACTAGGCCCGTATTCTCGTACAAGTTACGGTATATATAGTAGGCTTCCCTATAATAGATAATGTGGCTCTATATATGAACATAAACCAACCTGTTCTTACGAAGAAGAGGTCCAATCTAGATGACCCTAGAATATGGTGAGATGAAGTTCATGAAGTGATTAACTTTGCCGAATGTTCATGAACATACATGAACATTTATCAATGGTTCATCAAACCAGATCATAAACTATGTTCATGAACTGTTTCTCAAAAACAATCATGAATATTAATTCGGTTCATGACTACTTTTTGAAAGTTCATGGGGGACAGTTTCATGAACTGTGACAAATTCTTATGAACTTCATTAATCTCAATTTAATTCATGATTTATTCATTAAAGTTCATGGACATAGTTTCATGAAATTTGATAAATTATTAGGAACTTGATAAGTCTTAATTCGGTTTATGGCTAGCTCATAAATGTTCATAAGAGACAGTTTCACGAACTGTGATGAATTGGTATGAACTTGAAGTCTCAATTTATTTTATGGTTTGCTTGAACTCATCAAATATTATTAATGTCTCATTTTGTTGTTCAAGAATGTTCATAAATAGTTCATGAACTTATTTAATAAACGTCCATGAATGCTCATTGACTACCTGGTTAATGAATTATCAGAGTTCATGACCGTTCATGAACAACCCAAATTCATGAACAAGGTGACAGTTCATGAACAGATTAATTTCATGATTGTTCATGAAAGTCTCATATGTTGTTCAAGAATGTTCATGAACAGTTCATGAACACTTTGCTGAACTTTCATTGTGTTTGGTCACGAACATTCATGAACTATTCATGAACGTTCAGGGACAGTTCATGATCATCTCAACGGGGAGCCACTGTCAGGAAAAAAGTGGTCGTGTTGCACCCCCTGCCAACAAAAGAAGAGTTCTTAAAAAAACGGCATCTTGGGATCAGTATTAGCCCTGGTGCCTAATGTATCTACATATGTAAACAGGTATTTTATTTCGTGCTTGAATTATTACATAAGTCTGAAATATTATTTTTTGAAATTATGTATAAATTTATAAAACTATTTATTAATATTTATTATTTCGTGACCACGAGATAGTATTTCGTGCCCACGAAATGATTTTGTTAAATTTGGTTAAGAAAGTTATCACCAAATGACGGAATTTATCAGGTGATGCTGGGGTTGTTATGTGAAGGGAATATGTCTATGGCCTCCGTTACACCACTATTTTAAGCTCCAATTAACATGATTAATAACAGGCACATTCACATATAATTGTAACCTCCGTAATGGCACGTCAATCCGTAACGTGTCTCTCTAAATGGATTACCGTATAAAAAGTTCCGAAGACTGGCAGGTTCTGAGAGCCAGGTTCAAAGGGCTTTGGAAAGCTGTCTACTGTATTCTACTCACAATGGTAATGTAAATAACGTCCGTTCGATTTATTCCAATTTAAATAACAATTGGATTGTTACTCAAATGTGAATGAAAGGTGAATGAAAATGCGAAGACATATAAGCCTAGGTGGATGCTATGTATAAAGGGTGAAAATTATATTTATTTTATTTTAAGCAATATTAAATGATATTATAACATATATTGCCGCAAAACATAAATAATTTGCTAATGGTAGGTTTATTTCTCGTATTTTAAAGGATGCGTTGTTTAACAAAAATGTACGTGGACATTAGAAGCCCATGTTTTGTTTAAAGAGTGAATGTAAGTGAATAATATTGTTTTATGTCGCTTCCTGTAATTTGAGGCAATATCGCCACAGACCACAAGAGAAGTAACGCTGAGGGACTGTGCCCTACTCTTATTATTAAAGTGACATTAAGGATTCTTTATAATGTATGATACCGGAGACAGCACTCCATGAATGAGACATAAGACACATTATTACATAGGATCTGTACAATACATACAATTATGGGTAAGAGCCAGGAAGGCATGCATAAAAGTTCAAATTAGTGGTCTATTGGCGACCATTTTGAAAAATGTTTTTGAACTTTCAGAGGAATGTATATATAATGTATATATATACAAATGAGGAATGTATATAGGGGACAAAACGCCCAGACATGGGCGTTTGCCCTACATGAAAATGGGCGTTTTTTCCCACGGGTTATTTTTTTGAATATGCTGTTAGATGACTTACCTTATTGTCAATCATTTTTTCAATATTCAATGTTAAAAGAAAGTATATATACCTATCTCTAAACATCTACAGATTTTCCTTTGTGATATTAACCCGAGCTCAAAAGCTTAAATTTGGCAGTGTGAAAAATGACATGAAAATGTATTGAGAATTTGAGAGTATGTGAATTATGGATTGATTTGGGCGATGAATTTCATTTCTTGTTTATTATATGCCCACATTTCAACGAAGCCCGTAAAAAATACAATATAAAGTATTGGTTCAATCTCGGTCAGCTCTATCATTGTATAATCTAATCAATGTGAAAAGCACCATACAGCTGGCAAATTTATGTAAATATTTACAAATAATAATGAATGGATTCAAGCTCTATTTATAGATATTACGAATAGTACTATAGTAATAATAATTATTATAACCCTGTGTAAATATTGTTTTATAAGGTATAGTTGTCTCCACCATACGTGCCCACCTGGCATATACATACATATCTGTACATATACAGATTTTATGAATAAACTACTGTTTTACTGTCTCACTGACACTGGGGATTTTGTATATTGATCTAATAATTATTATAATCTTGGAAATAATATTGTCATATTACACAAAGCAAATTGAAACGATGCATGATCACGCGTGTAGCAGCTGCTAAAGATATAGTCATTTAATTACAAGTTAATTGTTTCCGCCAAATTCAAGACAGCTTTGTCTGACCAAACGAACCATGTGGCGGCGTTTCATTCGGTGATACGATACATAAATGTAAGAGAATAATAATTAAACTGTTGTTTAATTATCTAAATGAGGAGCCCGATATATAATCGACATGCGAATCATAGATTTTAATCAGGTTTTTAATAATAATTGACTACCATGACATGTTGGCAGCAGATCAATAGAGGTAAACAAAGTTTAGGATATTATTATTATCACTGTGGCTTTGGCGAGATAAAATATATATGTTCCTACAAGCATGTATTAATAACTTATAATTTTACACTACAAAGATAGTATGGTGCAGGCCTAACCGTTAGCTTTCCCACAATTCACACATTAAGGTTATTAAAATTAATTGATTTCATAAAATACTTAAGAGTAAATAAAAGAGAAAGGGTTTTTCTTTTTCATGGAAAACACAATTGGCCCTATCTTCACAAAATATCTGGCAAAATGAGTCGTAAGTCGCACTTTGACAAACGATGCTAGGGCCCTTAAAAGCTAAAAAAATAATTACCTTGATTTGACGTATTTTCAATTTTTACATACGTTTTTATTTTCATATGATTACTTTCAAATCCTAAAGTTGTGTGGCATAGAAGTTGATGTACATGTTGAAATAATATTTCAAAAATATCTGTTATTTTAGTAGTCTCAATTACACTCCATATCAGTGATATTTGTTTTTATTTTATGTTACCATGGAAAAATCCTGACGATAAACATCTCTGCTATCTACTTTTAAATTTTATAAAATGTTGGAACTATACGTTTATTTTAAAAAAATGGGATCGAAATTAATATTAGGGCCTACTCCTAATAAAGACGATCTCAATATACCTTGAACTGGCATAAAACATTAAATAGCTATAGACAATAAAAATGCTTCTAAATCAAGCATTCCATAATGGTTGTTTTACAATTTGAAACCTAGACATTTCAGCGTGGATTAGTAAACGATAATTAATTTAATCATTCTCTCAATCTGAATGATAAGCAAGCGATAGCTCTATTTCTAATGGTCAATAGAGGTTTATTCGTCAATCAATCATAGGTGCATATAAAGCGAAGAATCACATCATCATATTTGTCGTTTGAATAACAAGTGCTCCTCTTTATCACAGGTAAGTTGTGTTTTCATTAACTACAATAAACCAGTAAATAATTTGCTAATATGTGAACATGCTCAATAGGCTACTTTAAAAGTATCACTCTCTCATAACAAATTCTGATGTAAGATTGCAACGGTATCGGAGCAATATTCATACTATCTGTGTTATGGATAGTTTGCAGCTGAATGAAAATAATCATTCTTTCGTAAAGTCAGAAATCAACATTTTATCACGATCATACTTCTCTATTATTGTAATAATTATTTATAATGTATATCACCTGTATCATACCATTGCCATTCACTATGTCGTTGAAATACATGCTTAAGTCACATTATCGGGTGGTGGGTTATCTGTCACTACATATTGCAATACTTGTTGTACGCGAAACATTAACGCAAAAACACATTAACATATTATGTTAATGTGTACATTGTATAACCTTTTTATCCTTTTTTTTTTTCATCAATACAATGTCGTCACTTTGGCTTTTCCCACATTAACTGTCAGACAGTTTGATCATGTTAACGTATATAGGCCATAAGGTATATTCTGTCCGCCTGCAAATTAAATTTGACGTTCCCGTTTTTAAATGTAACGGTATATAATTTTCATCAGTGATTATTATTGTTTAATAAAAAAATTCCTGTATTTGAAATACATCATTTTTTTAATTGGAGTGGTTATATAATTTCATCTGCTGTAAGTTATGTCCCATTCATACGTATTTTGTGTATAGGTAATGGTAAAATTCAATAAATCAAGACGTGCTTTCGGGCTTTGCGAACTTTTGCGATGACCCCTAAATACAATAGGTACAGTGTATTGTTTAACCCTTAACACTTTAACCACCGGTGCCGTCGATATTCGTTTCTTACATTTTTTTATAGCACATTACATATCAGCTTTTAAACATGTCAAAGATAAAAAGTGACATTAATCAGCAAGATTTGAAATTTGTTGACCTCCATTTTGTCAAATATGAATAATTTTCACTCACTTGAAGTTGTGGATCGCGTCAGCGAGACACAACTTCAAGTGGGTGAAAATTCAAATTTAATAATTTGGCGGTTAAAGGGTTAACCCTCTGATCGCCTTTATCTTGTTTTATTTGCCGATAAAATCAATAGTATTGGGAATGAAATGAGCGTTGAACCATCACATTTTGCAAATATTTGGTATCAAATTAACAATTATTAGTAATTTTCACTCACCTGAAGACGATTCAGACATGGCATCAAAGGCACACAAGAAAGACCTCTATGACATACCAAGCGAGCAAGTGAAGGCCGTTGACGCATTGCGAAGATGGGTACGGCAGCAACCCCACATCAATGCCCCGACCGGTAGGTGATACAGTTAATAATAAAACTGGTGTAGTGTTCGGAGAATAGGAGTCCCCCTGTTGATTTTTCGAATTTCTTTGGCACTGAGATAAATCGTCTGTACTCTTCTGAGGCCTAGCTCCACAAATTAATGTACACTGCACGTTGCAGCACGCTTGTCTGGGCTGTAGAATACGTTATGAAATTAAACGCTGTCAACGATAGCGATCTAGTGTTTGAGAATATTTTGTTGCTGACATTTCAGTGACATATGAGCGTATCTCATGTGACGGCTAAGTGATTACTATAAGTGACATTATTGTCAAGACTTAACACTATAATATACCATGCACAATGCTCCAACAGTTTAAATAGAGACCTGGCCGGGCGAAAGAAACGTGAAATATTGCATTTTTCTATTAACAAAATAAATGAATAAAATACCTCACCTTAATGTTGATATAATATTGGCCCATCGTCTTCGACAGTGGTTCAACATTATCCCGCTATTGGGTCAACATCTTCTGTTAGCTATTGTTTTGTCCGCACTAAGTGGTTAATGGGTAATTAATTACACACACATAGGCAGGTGATACCATTGTCAGATTCAACCACATCAACACTGATGACATAATTAGCTAATCACCATGGATTATGTCGTCGTTAGTTAAATGATATTAGATCTATAGGCCTATACTTGGAACACAGATTCAATGTTATGTTTACGTATGTTATAGCAATATTCTACTATACTTGAATATATAATTTAATTATATAATTTATTGTTTTTTGTTAGCCTATAAGCATATCAAATGTATGCCTAGAAATGTGATTCCAGCCAATAAATGTCGGGTATAATTATGTACAAATTAGTTCATTCGTCAAAATCACCTTGAATAGAAATGAGAAAGGAATAATGGGGGTGTGGTATACGTGATATAATCACTTGGGCAGAATATGTGATCATTTTATGATTGTAGGTAGATATATAATTGTGCCATAAGAAATGATTCTTATAATGTAAAAATAGTATATTGATACTTATAGATACATGGTATCTGCTAAGATTTCTTCAAACTACCAAATTCAGTCAGTTGGAAGCACGCACATTGGTGGAAATGTACCTGGCTGCTCATCACAAGCACCCACTCTGGTTTCTGAATGTCAATCCTGCCGACTCCAAAATGATCACATTCCTTAAAACTGGGTAAGTCATTCTTCTCTGTTCCCTGGGCATGCACATCAGAAACATAGCTCGGTCTGTGATGTCATTGTCCAGGGAAGATAGGTAATCAGTATTAAATATAGAAGCAATATTGAATAAATGATACTTGATGCAGTAGATGATTAATCACTTTTCCCTTTTTCATATTACAATTTTTACAGACGAATAACGTCCTAGTCAGAAAAAGGGTCTCAATATTCGGCAATCATTCGAGACGCTTCCCAAGTAGTGTCATGTTATAATTATCTCGAATAAATTTAAAGATATGTGATCTGGTTATTTTCAGGATGTTCATGTTGCTTCCACAATGTGACCCGGATGGCTGTCGAATACTGCTGATCAAATGTGGTATGTATATATTTATATTTATAGTGTGTGTATTATCAGAAATGCATAATGTGTTATGCATTTCTGGTATTATGTATGTGACCTTCTCTATACAAAACTATTGATCTCGAAAATCCAAGGGTTTCAGTCCTTATAAAACCTTTCGTGATTTTTCTATGTGAAAGTACAATATATATCTTGAAAGTTGCAATTGTCTTTGAAAATATGTAATCAATATTGCTCAAATATAAGCCATGTTTCATTTTTGATATGCAATCATCTGGTTTATCATCAGTGAACCCTCACATACCCGTGTAGTCGTCTGCTTTTGACATTCACACTTTTGACATCTAAACTTTATTATTGTTGTTATTGTTGTTGTTATGATTGTTGCTGTTAGTGTAGTTATTATTGTTGTTGAATTGTTGCTGTTATTATTATAGTTTCAATTGTTACTATTGCTGTTATTGTTGTTGTTATTGCTGTTGGTAAATTGTTATTATTGTTGTTATTGTAGTTGTTATTTTATGTATCACATGTATTATTGTTGTCATCGTTGTTGCTATTATTGTTGATATTATTTATTTTATTGTTAGTTGAAATCTTAAAAAAAAATGTTTCAGCTGCACTGCCTCTTAAAAAAGAAAAGAACGATTTCATCAAATTTATGTTCATGATAATTGAACTAATCATTGACGACGAAAACAGCCAGCGTTTTGGAGTAAAAGTCATTTTTGACTTCACAAGCTTCACATTCAAGCACCAGTCGTACTTTTCTATGGAAGACTACCGGAATATAGGTCGACTGTGGGAGGTAAATCAGATCAAATACTAAATTTATATATTTGTGTTTAACCCTTTAACCGCCCGTCACGTGAATGTTTTCTTTTTTTATTTTTGTCAGCGCATTAAATATCAGCTTACAAACATGTTGATGGTAAAACGTGACATCAATCAGCAAGAGTAAAAATCGTTGGCCTTTGTTTTGTAAAATCTGAATAATATTCACTCACTTGAAGTTGTGAATCGCGTCTGCGAGACACAACTTTAGGGAGTGAAAATTTGAATGGAATAACTTGACGGTTAAAGGGTTAGGCAGCAAGTATTATTATAAACGATTGATTTCAAATTGACCAAATATCAGTATTTTTGCTTACTTAAATTAAGGGTTTCAGGTGTAAATGTGTAAATAAAATGATTTCGGTTGGTACTCAACGGGTTAAAATGTTAAATTCTACATTTAGTTAATAACTTGTTCCGATTGTTCTGCTGCAATAATATCAAAATGGGGAAGGTGTGTCAAAACGTTCATGAATAAATTGCATAAAGACTGATCTAAAAGCTGAAAGACTTTTAGTGAAATATTATAATAAAAAAGCTGATGTTTATGTCACATTGACGTCAACTTTACTGTTACACCTAGATCAGGAAATGGACACATATAGAATAGAAAATATTTATTATTCCTTGTACTAATTAAACAACGTTAGGCCTACTATTTTACTTATTGTTCGAGACAAAACACGTGAAAATGCATTAACGACATGTAAATATGTGTCGGTTGATGCAAGTTATTTTACCACGAAAATTCCCATTTAACACGACTTATCGCAATGATAAACATGCGAAAATATTTATAGGAGGCGTGGAAATTGTGATCACTTATGTTAAGTTATGTTAAACATGTTGAAGTCAACATTTACATCGATTCATTCGATACTTTTTTTATAAATTTGATTTATACATGTTCAAGTATTTATTATTATTTTGGCGCTGTTCAAGCAATGCTACAAGTACCATGTTTATATTTCAATCTTAAATCCTATTGTGTTTGACAAATTAAATGATATTATTGTTTTCAGAAACATCTGCCTATGAAAGTAAAGCAGCTGAATTTTTATAACGTTGGACCATTTATTCAGTTTGCAATGATGTTGGTGAATACGACACTCTCTTCAAAACTACAGAAACGAGTAAAAACACACAGTCTGGGATTGGAAAGCTTATACAAAGTGGTGGACAAAAGTCTGTTGCCAGACGAGTATTCTCCTGATAACTATGACGGACCTACTGCAGGAACATGTGACGATGTTTTAGGTAAGGGATAACAGAAAGCTAAACAAAGGTGATACAACGTTCGGGCACGTTTATTTAAAATATTGATCAATGTAAATGAATTTAAAGTGATAAAATACACTGTTGTTAATCGTGACAATTCTAAGGTAATACATCATTGGTTTCTCCTGCCGATATATGCCTAAAGCGAAATATATATTATACATATGTTTCCCATTATTCAGCATGCATTTTAATTAATCAAACACGTAGTAATAAGGTATTAGTTCATCTGTTTTCCTTTGTGACTTCAACCATAACGTGCTAAATAATGAAACTGAAATATGTATCCACTTGAAGTAGTGTCACGCTACCGCGATCTACAACTTCCAATAGGTAATAATTACTTACTTATGTACATTTTGTATCCAAACATATGCAAATCTAACCATGTTAATGTTAACTTCTTTTTCACATTTTCTTGTTTGAAAGTTAAATAAAACGGTTATAGACGCGATAATAATTACTTTATCCTAAAGCGCCGAATATTTTTTGTTTAACCCATGAAAATCAAAGGGTTTTTTCAATTTGAAATCATCATAAATGTCTTCGTCAGCTCTTTCTGATTCATTTGAATACCTATGTTATGGGGTTACGGCCATTAGAAATATTTTTACTCTTACAGTGCGGGGATCGACTTCAGTCGTCAGAACCTGACGTCTATAGACGTCAGATTCTGACGACTGAAGTCGATCCCCGCGCTGTAAGAGTAATGGGTAAATACGATTGTCAATGATCTGCATGGCAAAACCTTTTTTCTTCATGAATATTCTATTTATCGTGCAATGCTATTTTTTCACTGTACTAATTCAGGTCTAATGGGAGAAAAAATGAAAGACCAAGCATTTTGTAAGCGTATGAAGATTATGTCCAGTGACAAATACAATGTGGACGAAAGTAAGAGAATAGCGGATGTACCTTCACAGCACTTCAGAAAGCTACAGCTTGATTAACCCTGTTAACTGTCGCAGGTTTTGAACACGGAGGCTAGGCTTTCGTGATGCTTGGCAGTAACATTTGAAATATGGGTTTCGAAAACTACTACAACACGAGTAAGCGCTCAATAATTCATCTATACAGATACCTTCAATAATTCATCTATGCAGATACCTATGTATGGACATTTAAAGATAGACTGCACAATCAAAATTTAATTGTGATTTTTGCTATACATTTTGTGCTAGGAGTATGTAAAGGAAGACGATAATCATTCCGTTGGAGTTGTTTGTACGCATAAAATATGTATAGGATAAAGCACGAGGAGCTCTACATTCTTAACTGTGGAAAAGGCCGAGGCCGAGGGTTTTAACTTAAAACACATTCGATCCTCCTGATGATCCCTTATTATCAACAGCTCGGTCACATCTGACTGATTATAGCACCATAGGCCTAGATAATTGGTCTGTACTTGATCAACAATAACTCTCCATTCCCGGCTTAGAATGTAGTGGTCGGACAAAGCAAATAATGTAGTGGTGTGTTTCAATATACTACAAATCATCAATAACCATAATAATATAGGTATGAACTGAATGACTTATTATTTCTTGTATATTTCACTCTCATCGGCTATATAATAATAATAAGAAACTTCTATAGCGCCTAAATCCTCGGTGATCCGAGCTCAGAGGCGCGACAAACATAATCGTAATCCGACTCATAGTCTTGTTGGAAAATTTTCACGTTGCACTTTAGATCCAATTAATAAAAAATCGGTTTTATCAGGGTAAAGTTTTAATTTCCTTGATGATATTCAAGAAGACACGTCCTGAAGACATTTTGTGAGAATTTTCAAAGAAATATCGGGATTTTTTAGCGAAAGAGATAGATATATCCGGGTATCGTCGGCGTAAAGATAATGTTTGACATTGTGTCCCTGAATTACATAGCTAAGGGGGGTAGTGTAGAGAGTAAATAACAATGGGCCGAGGACGGATCCTTGTGGAAACCCACACGCGACTTCGGCTGGACTGGATAAACAGTCCATTAGTTTCACCTTCAGTTTACAGTCTGACAAGTAAGACACAAACCAGTCAAGGGCGATACATTCGATACCATACCAAGTTGACAAGAGATTAGTGATACTGTTGTGGTCCAGAGTGTCGAAAGCAGCAGACAGATCTAACAGAGTTAGTACAGTGTCCATATATTGTCCTTGTCCATATTCAAAATAATGTAATTTTCAACTTTGAGAAAGGCCGTTTCAGTAGAATGTAATTTCTTGTAAGCTGACTGATACTGATTTGATAGATCGTTTCTTTCAAGATGTGAACGAATTCGATTTGCTATAACTTTTTCTATGATTTTAGATACAAAGTTTAGGTTTGCCACTGGTCTATAATTTTTCATGTCAGGTTTTGATAAAGATGGCTTTTTGAGTAGAGGCATGACATGTGATGTTTTAAAAATGTCCGGAAAAACTCCCGAAATCAAAGACAAATTACCCATTTGTGTGATTGAAACCAACAAAACATCTAAGCAAGATTTTACCAACTCAGTAGGGATCGGATCAAGATCGCACGTTTTGCTAGGTGAATCTATAATTAGTTTCCTCACTTCATCAGCAGTAGCTAGTTCAAAACAAGTCATACGTGATGTGACTGTCGGAGATTTAATGTCCGGTATATTATGAACGTCGTTGGTAAAATTCATACGTATTTTCTCGATTTTGCCCATGAAAGATTTCGAAAACGATTCAGAAAGTAATTTTATATCAGAAAAAGCTGTGATAGATGGAGACTGTGTTCTGTGAAGAATATTGTTTATAGTTTTCCAAAGTGTTCATAGATTTTCTGAGGTTTCGTTGATACAATCTGCATGATATCTACGC
This sequence comes from Flabesymbios commensalis, assembly GCA_964017125.1. Classification (NCBI taxonomy): domain Eukaryota; kingdom Metazoa; phylum Annelida; class Polychaeta; order Terebellida; family Flabelligeridae; genus Flabesymbios; species Flabesymbios commensalis. The sequence continues at coordinate 49,660,172 of OZ024904.1, forward strand.
CGTGCATCGCTCATCATTTTATTACAAAGATTTGTCTGTTTTCTGTACCTCGATCTATCTAGGCATGATCAAGTCCTTCGCCAAATTCGTTCTAACTTTTGACGAAGTCGTTCAGCCAATTGAATTTCCATTGTCATCCATGGATTTATAAGAAGGCATGTATTGTACAAGTATATATTCGCATGTTTTTAAGGGTTATTATTCACTGCTTTTAATCTTGCATTTATTGACAGAATGAAATATATAAGATAAATGACGTAGTTTAACAAACATAATGTTTTATTTGTGCAATTCACTTTTTCAATTAATACTCCAATAAACAAAAATAATCATTATTTTAATAATTATGATGCTTTTATTCCATCACCAAGAGTATTTTAACTAGTGTAGATATAGTACAAATGAAACCCGCGGATTTTACGCCTGACTGCGCTCATATTGTAAACTGATCAGATTCGAAATTACGACAAACGATGTGCATCATTGTCATGGGTATGTGGTATTTGATATATTTTGGAAATATAATTTATACATTTATAATCAACATTATATTTCTGATGATTTGTGAATAACGTCGTAATACTATTATAACAAAGTTTTTCTTTTGATAACCATTGCATTACAATTTTTGTGACATATTTTGGGCTATAGTAATTTTCATGTGTATAAATTTTCGCGAATTTCAGATTTTGGGACTTTTAAGATTTTCCATATTGTGATTTATATTTTCCTTCCTGAACTTTTTTAAGGACATAAAATATATAATTGCAATCAGCATTAATTTTTTGACTGAATAAAATTTGACTGAATAAAATGATTATGTAAATAAATAAGACGCAATACTGAGGTCAACCGACCATCTACCGGAACATGGCTTGAAGGTTTTTTTTTCAGACATTATATGATGGAGTTTCAAATATATAATAATATAACAGGCTTCGTCAGTCCTACTACTAAACCCTAGCTAGATCATTCAGCATGTATAATAATTTAATTAATATACCTTATTTGGTTGTAATGTATTAATCTGCCATCAATGGGTAAACCGTGGTGACATCTGTTTGCGCTACAATGGTTATTTGTGCAGGCTCCTTTGGATGTTACAAAAAATCATAATATAATATTTATTTCTCATAAAGAAAGCTATGTAGGCATGTTTTTACGATGCAAAGGCAAACAGCAGTTACAACTGTTTTGTCCATTTCGTTAACCATTCCGCGTGACTGGAATATACATTAATAAACTTATCATCCATAGCAACATCCACCACCAAACTTTGACTTGTTAACCTGATGTTTGTCAGATTTGCATCAATATTTGCGAAGTGATTTCATAACAAGTAGTTGAGGATCTCTAGCTCCGTAGTAGCCAGTCGTGTCAGAGCTGCATGTCTCATTGCTGTCCAGACGAGTTATGTTTGGAGAGCACACTTGAGTAACTTTCTTGTGGCGCTGACTGCTGTAGACTTCATTATAATGAATCATTTCATGAGCTGGCAGTTTGCTGTGACCTCTGTTGTGGCTGTGTTTCTTCACATCAAATAATCGTCTGGGTGAACTGTTAGACTTTTTGGATTTCTTCATCTTTATGCGTCTTTTCACAAAAAAATATTGAATGAAAATAGGCATAAAAAGGCATTAAAAATAATATAATTAACAAAACAGATAGCAAATAAACGCTGAATAAATTATGTTATTTTCAACCGTTGCTCTCTCAATATATAAGCGGTTTTAGATAATTAAAATAATATAAATTTTCTTCAGGAATTCCATATTTCAAATACCAAAGATAGTAATGAATAGTACAACAGTAAAATGGCAAATTTCACATTGAAGTTTACCTCACTGAACAGCAAACGATCACAAGTACAATCCCCAGCAAGCTCAACGCGGTGGTGACAGCGACGCCTATCACAAGCCCCATATTGGAATTGTTAATGTCTGAAATACAGAATGGATGATAATAATACAGACAATACATACAGAAAAATAAAAGTACGTTTAATTTCATAAAATATTGCCATCTGAAATATGTTTTATTTGATGTTAAGTAAAAATGCTTACTTTAAACTTACCTTATTTAACTGTGTTTAATATTATTCTAAATTACGCACAAAAACTTTTAGATTTTAACAGACAATACCTATGGTATCGCAGTAGTCCCCTATGTATCCAGATGGGCAGTTGCACACTGGCTTATCATTCTCTATAGTGCATATTCCACTGTTATTACAAAAGCTTACACAGTCATCTGAAAAAAAAGTAACTGTATCAATTCGAAAAAAAAATTAAACAAAACAATTGTGATGTAAAATGGCATAAAAGAGTTAAATATTTCAAAATTATCTTGCTAAAACTACAAAAGAAATATTTAAAAAATAAACATATTTTGCCCTAACATAATCCTAACTATTATGAGAGCTTCAATTCGGAGTCGTTGCTGCTAATAATTGTAGTCGAACAGCACATGCTATATATGTTACCAACCAACCAAAATACTAGTCCAGTAAGCTAAGTGTTAAGGTTCAACAAAATTGTCGGTGAAAATTAGCAGTGGATTTCTGTGCAACCCTTTACTTATTGGACTATACGCCAACTCACTTGTACAGATCACTCCATCACCTTCCATTCCAGGTTTACACCTACAGTAATACCATGTATCAGTGGGCACACACTCTGTTTTATCTAGGTCACAGTGAGCCAGCTCTGATGTACATCTGTTGATGGTACCTGGTACACACTGTGATTCAAGCACGGCTCCTGGGTTGGCGGTACTGGTACCCGGTGGACATAGTTTACAGCCGTACCTGTCTGTAAATGGCTGGTAGCTTCCAATCTGACACTGCTGGCACTCGTCTTTTTCTCTGCTTAAGAACGTACCACGCTCACAAATACCTATGAATATGTCAAGTATAGAGAAGAATTGCATTCAGAAACTGAACATTGTTATTTTGAAATTAGTACTCCACATGCAGATATAATTATACATGTGCCAGCATGTTTTGATAATTCGCAAGTCATAAATATCAGGCATTATTACCACATTAAAAACCACATTAAAAACCAGTTGCTAGTTGTAAAGCTCATAAATGAGAAGTTGCCTTGATAAAAGCCAGCAAACTTTCATCGAACGAATGAAGAATCTTCCACAACACGACTACACTGATCATGGGATTTTTACATATTCGTTGTTGTACTGCTACTATTATTTTTCGTGACTAAAAACTTGCTGGGTAGGTCTGTATTTCAAGAGCTATATCAAAATTATGTGTCATGTTCATGTTGATTTTGAATGATGATGATTTTTCATATCTATATATCCCAACTGAACAAATAAAAACTGTTTCCATTTTTTCCTTCACTTAATAATGAAAAATCCTGGATGGCCACCACTGATGAGCAAAAATCAAGTTTCCGCTATATTATCACTAATAATGAACATAAAAACACAAAATCAATGTCATTTGTTGTGTATAATCCATTAGAACGGCAAGAAGATCATATTTCGATGAAATAAATATAGATATTACTGAATTATGGACTAAATTGTATTAAATACACATAAACTCGTGCATACATCATAGAGGTTGCATTCCATCAGGAATAAAAATTCCTATAGGAGTGTCTCCCAACAATGAACTGAGATGTTAACAGTAAAAAAAATGGGGCGAACTATATATTTTGACCGCTTATAGGGGGATACCCCCAATCCTGTCTAAATTGAGGGTGTAGGGCTACGCAAACGTCTGTCTTTGCGCGGCATTAGAGTCTATATTTATTTTTCGCTTGCTTTTACATAATTTGTGTATGCTGAGCTCGAATCTATCGGATAACATTTTATATTTGGTGTCTCGAACCTTTGAATAAGCATAGCAAAAAATGTCCGCAAAAACCCCATCTTGTTTATATTTTTGTTAAACATTATTGCACGCTTTCTGGTTTCTGCATGCTTTGGAGTTGATAAATTTATGTCTCATGTTTTTCGATCCAAGTGACCTATATTTGACCTTTTAATTCAAAATGGTTACAACCAACACACAAATAAAAGCGATTTTTATGCATGTGAACTAAAATATCATAGGCAACATTTGTTTAATGGAAATCTAGAAATTGACTGCGTAATACGGCAGAGTAGGTTACAAGTCATTCGAGACTGTGTTTAAGTACAGTGTATGCTAACATGCTTTGATGTGCTTAGTATTTAGAATGACGACATTATTTTAATAGTAAATATCTAAAATGACGTTCATCTTGAATTTTACGATAAAATATAGGTCAGACGATGAACAATAAATATCAGAATTGTTTGTGTCGGCCCCTAAATCATACAAAATCAATAAATTGAGCAATTCCGAGCCACAAACGGAAAAAAGAGGTTTATTTTACACTTAGATAGCCATTTTATTTTTTGTTCATGTGGAGAATAATTTCGCGGCCATTATGGATTTTTTCTTCCAAATTCACTCGTCAGTAGCGTTTATTCCTAATCCCTTATGTTACTTAAAATACGTCATATCCTCATCAACATGTTTATCAGTATACTTATAGTAACAGTAAATACATAAAAAACGGCGGATATCTTGGATTTAAAGGTCAAATAAAGGTGATTTTTTTCCAAAGACACAAGAAAAAAATGTCAATAAAATCTTGCAAAAAACCTAAATTGTGCTCTCATGTGCGACAAACTATAGAAAACATGGGGTTTTCTTAGCATTTTGGTGGTCATTTGTGTTCTGCTAATTTGAAGGTGAAGGTCACCAAATAGAGAATGGTTACCGACAGATTCGAATTCAGCACACACACATTATGTAAAAACAAGTAGATTAAAAAGTATACAATGAATTCCCGAACAAAGTTCCATGTTTCAGATGATATCAGCCCAGGCTAAAAAGACATATTTTCATGAAAGACTGCAATATTCTTTCATTACAAAATATGTATTACATTAATAAATATAAATAGCAGTCATTTTTAGCATACACATATCTGGGTTCAGAAAACATAGGCCAGATATTGTTATGACTAATAACCACGATTTATTATGTCGTTTTCTTCGACCATGTTGACTGGTGTATTCTTGAGCGTATGTGGAGAGACGACTATTTACTAAACTGCAATGCGCGATGTATCATTAAAACGAGAATTTAATTATCTGTTATATGGATATCGGGTGTGCTGATTGGTTAGTCAGAAAATCAATGACATACGCTTACGTAACCCTACCCCCCAATTCTAGACATGTTTGGGGTAGCCCCATAAAACGTTCAAAATATAAAGTTTGTCCTTATTTTTTTACTGGTAACATCTCGTGTCATGTTTTCAAATTATCAAGGCTTAAGCAAATGTTCGCGTGGGGTGAGTAGTGGGGGAGGGGGTGCGCAGTGACCAATTCTATATCCCTACATTGTATGGTGCCGTTCAAATCACCCAGTAGCATGAAGAACTCACAGTAACCCTATATACAACAATTATATCTAGTGTATTGTCTGCTCACATATGTAGAGCGTATCTATGAACTGTCTCTAACTTTAAAAAGAACCATAGCTTGTGTCTGTGTTTCATTTCTGGCCAAATACATGTCGATTATTGAAAATATTGTCATCGGTGGCGGCCATTTTGATTTTTTACAGAACCACTGGAGAAAAAAATGGAAACAGTTTTTTTGTTGATCTATTGGTTGTATATTAGTGGAAAAAAAAATTAATTCAAAATCAACATGAACATGAAACAGAATTACACACTGACATATACATGTGTTCATCAAAACCATAACACAGGAAAAGGACAACTCAGCAAACGCGACGTATTGAACCAACGTTGTTTAAATGGTAATCGACCGTCCACGACGCTGGCCCAACATTAAACAGTATTTGGTCGATGTATGGTGTTTGGTGGGAATACAAACGTTTGACACATTCTGTGAGATTAGTGCTTGCTGTGAACCAGGTAGTTGTGCTGTACGGACATTGTAGACAGTGTTTATCCTGCAGCCCGCGATAAGTGCCATGAGGACATGGACTACATCCACCATGCACGTTAATCTCCTCTCCGGCTTCACATAGATCTGTACAACAGAGAAGATCACATGTAGATCACAGATTTGTATTTTCGATGTATTAATTTTACTCAAATAGTACAATCTAATGTAACTGGAAAATACGCAAGACCACAATTGGGGAATAATAGCACAATTGATCATTACAACACCACAGAGACATAATATGCACAACTCGTCTTCAGAACATCAAGGCAGTATACTGATAAATGGAGAGGCCGTGCATAGAACCGTGGAAAATACGCAAGACCACAATTGGGGAATAATAGCACAATTGATCATTACAACACCACAGAGACATAATATGCACAACTCGTCTTCAGAACATCATGGCAGTATACTGATAAATGGAGAGGCCGTGCATAGTACCGTGTGAACACGCCCACATAATCATTGATAATCATGCCCTTAATATCTATATCAAGCGAAATAGTAATAGGTCTTCTTTAAACCATCTTTTTTTTAAAGACATGTTTTCATATAATAATGCCAACCTTGACATTGTGCTGACTTCACGGCCGCTGTATTGAGCGTGGACATGCCATTACCACATGGCTTACATCTGTCACTACCCTCCTCGTCCTGGTAATAGCCGATGGAACAGGCAGTACATTCTAATGTCCTCACATCTAGGTAATATCCAGCCACACATGTACCTGCCGAGGAAGTATTTCCTAATGTGTAGTTTCACTTTGTACATTATCAAAAGAGTGGGAATAATAATACGTTTGACATTTCAAAATGTAACTCTATTGCCATAATGCAATACGCAACCAAAAAATACATCACAAATAATTTGCATTTTTTATGTACCCTCAAATCACTACCACTACATAACAGTATTTCATGTTTATTTATATCAATGTACGCAATTATTTTGATACGTTGTTGTCATTGTCCATTGCATTTATTCAACTAATACGATTAATTGTCTAAAGTGAGTATCATTTAGTATTTATTTTACGTCAGCAATGGTAGCTCACTAGGCACAAGACGTCACCTTAATTGTCAATGACTTAGATAGGACGTTGAGTTAACACAATGTGCTTAATGGCAAGTAGTTTATCATATCGACAACTACATCAACACACACACACATAAACATATAATTCTATATGTGATGTTACTTGCCCTAATAGTACATGATGTCAACTTACGGTAACAGCTTTGTGCATCCATTGCGCCGATACTAAACGTAGTGTAGTTGTCCTGACACTCTACACAGATGGTCTGTAGCTCCTGGTCATTGTACGTTCCCAATGGACACGGAACACAATCCATTGTGCCGGCAGTGTCCACGGAATATGTTCCCGCTGGACAGTCAACTAAAATCAACAACAGGATTCACTGGAATAGACTTATTTGAGTTTAAAAAGGTGAGACGGTCCAGGTTTAAAACAACCAATTACCGGTAGATAGTCATGACGGCATCAGCTAATTTCCTTTTCTCTGTAACTAACGTTACGTATGATTGTCGCTTTACGCCACTTTTCAACGGGGACGGTCCTTTAAGTGACTTTATAATAAACAGTGAAATATGTAGGGTGGTTACAGATTTAAGGGTGGGGTGACTGGGCATGCTATAATTATTTTACAGGTTATTGAGAGTCCCCCCTCACTTGCTCAATATAGGGTTCTGGGGCGCATATTACAAAGAATCCTAACTATTTTCCTATCTCAACTTTCTCTCATTTCCATTAAAAAAGTTGGGATCTCCCAACTTTTTTAATGGAAATGAGAAAAAGTTGAGATAGGAAAAAAGTTAGGATTCTTTGTAATATGCGCCCCTGGTCATGCCTAGGAGATTTAAACCCAGACATGCTCAGACGACCAGAAACATGGGATTTTGCTTTGCAATTTTATGCTGAAACGCAATGCCTTTCGCTCAGCTCTGTCATCCACGGCTGGATAGTATCCAGAGTAGCCTGACCTGGTAGCAATAGTTGACGAGGTTTGTCCATGCCACTGCTACACCTGTGATCACTGATGCGATATTGTGGCTGTTGAACGGATAAACCGGTTGTTATGGACTAGTGAATTCGTAATATGATATACGGGCGGAACGCCTCCATTATAAACTGCCCTTGTGGGTCAAATATAGTGTTAAAACAATCCTAGTAGGCATATCGGCTATCTTGGACACTTTTCGAATTTATCGCTCTGGAGCAAACGATATTAGAGCTAGGGATTCAAAAAAATCAATCTACGTGGCATTTTGTCAATGTCATAAATACTTTTGCTAAATTACAGCTCGAGACTATGCAGAGCTGGGACATACTTAAGAAATAAAAGTGTTCCAGTATGACCCGTATATGGGGCTAATTGGGACAAGGTCAGGGCTAATTGGGACATCCCTAATTTACCAAAAAATATCGATTTATTAACAGTAAACTACATGGTTCCAAAGACATAGATAGGGATTGAACCCCTTTCACTTCATATCTAATAAAAACTTTTTAACTCTATTATTGTCTGCTCAAGGCGACAAATGAGAAAAATGTCTCACTTAGCCACTGTCTCTCCTGGACCTAATAAAATCTGGCAGCTGTATCCACCCCCAATATTGTCATTTCAAATGATTTCCTGTTAAAGGTTTTCCCAGTTAGTCCCATACCCCCTTTCCTCACCTTACACAATAATCAGGGGTTTTACCAGAGAAGTGATAAAAAAACTAAAATAGCAAAGTAACAAACGTTTCCATTTTAGAAATATTTAGATATAATTAAATACACTCGTTAATTCGTTATTGTTCCGCAACAAAAGCGTGTAAATTGAACCACTTGCAAGAGGTGGTGCAACTGTGCATTTTAGTGGTTTTCACTTGTTGTATAAAAATTGTCTTTTAGAGTTGTATTTAAATATAGGTTAGTGGAGTGGTGGTGACATTAGTCACAAGAAGGCATGGTCGAAGTAAAGTACAACTACAAGTTGGTCTAACGTTTTGGAGGGGATGACAAAACAAACTAAAATGTTTACACTGTGAAAACGTATCTCAGCATTGGTGTATTCGTTAAAAATAAGTAATTACGTCAGTGGTAAATAACCAAATATCGAATAATTGTACAGATCAAGTTATGTTACCACAATGAATTCCGTCCGAACTCAAAGACTGTCCTGTACTGCAGATCAGCTTTTTCACCATCTCTACGCCACGAACTTCCACATTCTCATCACTGCCATTTATTTTCAAAGCGTCTTCAATAAGCTCCATGGCAAATGTGGCGCCAAAATGTTCCACAAACAACCTGTAGTGATAATATTCAGCAAAGTATAGACATCATTATGGGGTGCTCATACATGTATGATACATGGATGTATCTGCCACGTCATGATGATATCATATAATAGGGCTCACCATCGCACTTTGAAACACTGCAGATTTGTCTTTTCCATTGATGTGAGATAGATTTGATTTCATTGTTTATTTGCTTGCTGAAGAATACATTTAAAGTATGTACAGTAAAATAGACATTATATAATATCAAATAAATGGTACGAAATTGCAAAAAAGTACTTTTGTGTAGATTATTTTGCATTGAAAATATACCAGCCAACCTGTATTAACACCAAGTAATGTGTTTTTTTACACTTACGCCGCGAAGTTTCTTCCAACTATGTAAAACTATATTTGCATATTTGTTCTTACATTACGGTAATTGCCTGGTACATTAATGATTATTTTTTAATTGTATACTATTAAGAGGTATAAATAATTAGCAAGGATCTTGAATTAATCGGTAAAACTGAGACAGGTCTGAAATATCTCATATAAAATATCATATAAACGGAAAACTGTAGGAAACACGACTCGTTGTACCCATATGTTGTTTGATGTTGAGCTAGCATTGCAATTAAAACATTGCTGGTTCTATGACCTCATCAGCTGAGACTACATGAAGTGATAGTGTTGGTGACTTGGTGTATCCTTCACATTTATGACGTGTCCCGTTTTAGCGCCAATCACGACTAAATCATGTGTAACCCTTACAGTGCTGAAATAAGTTTGTATAAACCATGGAGACTTTTTCAATTTTGAAATCATCTTTCATGTCTTTGTTAGCTCTTTCCGCCTCATTTGAATATCTATGTCATGGGTCCACGATCATTATAAATATTTTAATTAATTCAGTGCGGGGACAGTATTTATACGTCAGAATCTGAAGTCTACATAGTATAAAGACAGTCCCGGCGCTGAAAGTGTGTCATTTGATATTAAATAACGATTCTTGAGTGAAATTAAAATGTTTGATCTCAATATAAGCACGTAACTTCACCCACTTAAAAAAATGTGGGTCACGAAAACAAGACACGACGGAATTTTATCATTAGGACATTCAATGTATTGTGTTATCTGGTGTTTCTGACGCCGGGATGTTAAAGCGTCACCAGCATAATGCAGACGTCAGAAAACACGGTGCAATCACCCAATGCTGTTTCAATGACGGCCCAGCGTCGAAGACTGTGGGTCACCATTGATACAGCATTGGTTAAATGCCACGTGTTTGCGCAAAGTATGCAACAGACCCGGTGATACATTTGTGTTGGGCCAGCGTCGTAGACGATTGACCGGCATTGAACCAGCACTGGGCTGCATTGTTGGCCTAGCATTGAACCGCAATTTTGTGGGTAGGCCTACATCCTCTGTACGAGGTACATCGTAGGCAATGGATGTTGGCCGGCACCGGTGATGTTGGTGGAAGGAATACACGTCCAAGATATATTTGAGCTCGTCCAAGATATATTTGAACTTGTCTCATTGGCTCTTTCCTTAATTATATCCTGGACATTTAGGATTCTGGCCCACGAGAGATGGTGGTGGAAGGTGATGGTGGTGGAAGGAATACACGTCCAAGATATATTTAAACACGTCCAAGATATATTTGAACTTGTTTCATTGGCTCTTTCCTTAATTATATCCTGGACATTTAGGATTCTGGCCCACGAGGAAGACCAATACACTGATTTTTGTCTATAGCACTCAAACATACTAAAGCCGGGCCTCGAAATTTTGGAACTCCTTCTCTAATTATTTTTATCATAATTTTTATCACTTATCACTTATATATGTATGACGTTCAACCAGCGTTGGCTCAATGTTGCATCTGGAGTATTGTTTTCCACCAGCTACTAGTGTTTATAATAATTTAAATACATTTATACCAATGATGGCTGAATGCTGCTCCAAAGTCTTGAACGTTGTATCCGAAGCTAGTCTGTCTGATAGATGGCGACTAAAAGCTTTGTATCTTAGTTATCTTATTTGTTTCCGGCTCTGGCCAGATCTATACTAATCTTATTTATCTGATATCAAAATAGATGGATGGTTTTACAAACGACCATCGAAACATTCGTGTAGATCATCACTGTGGTGTATTGCGTTTTATCACTACTTTGTGCCCACTACATTCTACATCCAGGCCTCCAATAAATTGATCTAGTCACCAGGGAACACAATAACGGCAGACAAAATATCGCCCCCTTTGAGTTGGACTTTGTAAAATGAGGGTAGTCCAGTCAATGTACGATCAAAAATGACCCAACCTAGAACAAATTGCATCATAATTATTTTTTATGACAAAATATTTAAAAAAACATTCAGGGATTCCTGAAAAAATTCTACAAAAATATAAGTGGGGGAACATTTTCAAAACAACCTTTGAAGCCGACCTCTCATTTAACACATGCTGATTTCAGGGAGAATGTTCTGACTAGCTGTAATATGATTTGTTATCTATATTTATCAAATCTTCTATTTATAAAATACAAGCCCACATTACTATATAAGTCTATATCGCCATGTCCACTATCCAGAACACTTTACTGAGAGCGTTCCAGCCAATTAACACATTGAGCTCTAGACGCCAGATGTCCACCTTAGTCCAATAAAAATATGAAAAGACCCACCACAAATTGCATATGTTTTTTCATCAAGCAGCTTAGAATCATCAATAGACAATCTGCTAAAATCCAATCGGTTAAATGATGCCTAATTTACATGAATCCAAGATGGCCGCCACTCCATTTGCTGAGCACAATTATTTTAAATGCGATTTTGCTACAAAATATAGCTAGGAGCAAGTGTAATACTTATTGTTGGTGGGTTTTAATGTTGTAAACTATTTTTGGTAATATTATGATGATTCAAAGTTATATTCAAGGTCGTTAAGTCAGTTTGAAGGTCAGATTTATGCGCAAATGTGTAACTTAATTTTGGTTGGATAATCTTTTTCAAGTATTAGTTTGGTGATCCACGGTCTTCTGCAAGGCCAAAAGTTAAATTTAAAGGAAACAAAATTCGAAAAATGTGATTCAAAATGAAAATATGAGCCAGTGACTGGATAAACTATTTCTGGTAGTATACTTCAAGTAAAGCATCACATGTCCACTACTTAACAGCATGAAAGAAGAATTATAATTATTCACCTGGAAGCCTTCAGGGTCAAGGCCATTTCAAGTGCCACATCACAGCCTGACACAGGAACTGACCAGTGGTCAGTCAAGTCTAGATGGCGAATCCTGACTTGGCCACACACTGACAGCTCCAAAAATAACACTAACATTTATATTATTATTAATATGCCGCAGGACGAATAATAATGCAACTATTTAAACATTGCACCAATTAAATACATATTACTCAGGTTCAGTTTTAACAATTATTAACTAGAAATGTTATGACGTATATCTGCATGATATGAAGGCTAATAAAACTAATAAACCCAACCCAAAAAAATCCTATGACTTTCACATGATAAACTTTATTGATATCAAATGTTACATAAAATAAAAAGGGGAACAATGCAGAACCATGCAGTACACACACTGACACCACCAGACACAAAACGAGCAAGATATATTTTTTAAATCTAAGGAAGCAACACCACGGCAAGTAATACATACTTCGGACAAGAACATACTAATAGGCCTAAGCGACTAGAAGTATTGCACTATTCTGTTATTTGACTTGATTGATTTATGGGACATTTGACATGACTGTGTGTTTTCACCTAAGCCCTGAATGTTTTTATTTCACAGGTGCACACCAAATATTACAGTATAATGACGATGGCCAATGCGTGATGCTAAAAATAGGAAGTTGCTTTCATTTGAGAATAATATTAATTGAATAACGATAAAAAAATTGTCATATACTGCTGAGACATGAATGCATTTGAAAGAACAGTGTTTGGCCATGGCATGCCCAGTTATTGTCCCATTCACTCCAAAATGACTGACGGCGACTATTTTCTAGAAACAGTGATTCCATGATATGTTCTGGATTAAAAAAAAATAAGCACATACATTGATACAAAACAAAATCTGTCAATATACTTTTCTGATCTGTGTCTACTTAATAATCACAGAAATGCATTCTCCATTCAAAATGAAACAAAAACAACTGTTTCCTAAATGTATATGTAAAAATTATATCCTCATATTTTGTTACATTTAATAATGTTAAACTTGTCCTTTGACATGATGGCCTTGAATCATCAAAATAGTATCAGATGTTTTTTTTCAGTTCAAATCACATCCACAAGAAGTATTCGGATTGTTCCAATTTGGATTTGTTAAAAATCATATTTTTTTCCTTACTTGACATTGAAATTAGCATTTGACCATGAATATGACCTTAACTAATACAAATATTGCTAGAAATTGGATTATCCTGTCAAAAACACCCAAACACGAGGTATTACATTTGTTCTCATTTGTATTTGTTAAAAATAATATTTCTTCATTTTTGGCTCTTCATTTTTGTTTTTCATTTTTGACCTCGTGACCTTACATATGAAATTGAATCACCAGGTTACTAATAACAAAAATAGATTCTCCAGAAAAAAATGACATTAAAAAAATGTATTACACTTGTTTTTAATTATATTTGTTAAAAATCACATTTCCACATTTTATATCTTAAAATTGACCTTTTGACCTTCAAGATGATCTTAAGTCACCATAATATTCCCGGAAAATAATTATCCTATCACACACACGACAAAAAAAAGGTATTACACCTACTCCCAGCTTTATTTGTTGAAAAGTCACATATAAAAAGTATGGTCAACAAAGGGAGGCGACCATCTTGGATTTTCGGGAAATTTGTGTCTTCCCACCAGTTGGATTTTAGAAGATTTTTAATATGTTTTTCGTTTGTTAATTCTGAACTGTTTGGTGCTTTATGTTTTGGTTATTCAGTGAATTTTATTAGATTTGGTAATTTGTATAATAAAAATATTTTATTTTAATAAAAAAAATCAGTTTTGGCTTTTAAAAATATGTTCCCCCCATTATATTTTTGTAGACTTTTTACATATTATGTAGATACCCATGTAAAGTCACATGCCATCAAAATAAATTCTGTTGCAATTTTTTCTAGGTCAAAGTTCAATTTGACTGGACTGAGGGGTACACCCTTTCTATTTAAAAGGAACGATATACTAGTACTTGATCGCTCAAACCACTTAGCAACAAACAATTGATACGATAAAATAAGCTGTCAGCACTGAAAGGCAGCGGGTCTGTGTTCTCCAAAGGAATTGAAATGTTACCAGTGGTTACGTGAATGAACAGTTCCCGTGACTAGACAGATACATTTATCGGATCGATATCACAGTATGAATTCCATACCTTTCCTTTTAATACTAATAATGCTAATAATAAATTGTTATAACCAAGACAATATAATCCAATTGTCTATGACTACAGCATTAAGATCTGACCTGCTAAGTGGCACTGAAAACTCCATCACAATATTCGATTCAATCTGTCGCCGTTTACGTTTTCTTTCGTTTCCGCAATCCGTATATATGACGTCTAGCTGACAGCCGTCTGCACAGAAGCTGTGTTCTCTGTCCAGACCTCCGACTATGTTCAATAAGTTTGCTTCTATGGAGTTTTTCACTGTTGCTGAGCACGTTTTCCTAGTTAGGCCGAGCAAGGTTCCACGGGCGATATGAGATGATTCACTATATCCTGGAAATGTATTGGACAACGTGTGAGGAAAGCTGACATTATTATGTATTACAGCCTTGGTATTTTTATATTTTATACAAGCGGAATTCATATCTCAGATGAAATAAACGTTCATAGCTAATCGATCAAGGTGCATGTAAATCATTAAAAAGACACTGTTCCAAATTACATACTTGCATGAGGTGTATGTAACATACTATATAAAATGAGAAAATGTACCCACGTGAACAAGCAGGAAATATGAAGTTTCCTTCATTGGAAGGAATCCAGATGCCATGGGAGTCACATTGATACAAAGCAGGGGGTGGTTTGTGGAACATGTATAACGCCGGATCATTACATTCAATTTGGGCATACTCTCCATCTTCGCGAGAAGTGTAGAGCACTTGGCCATTCATGGGAGGTTCAGGCCTCTCACATCGATTAGCTGCAAAAGTAAAGCCGGGAAAATACAATACTGAATAGAATAGCTGTTTAAGTTGTAAATTTTAAAATTAAATAAAATGCATGTAATGTTTTTTGGCAGAGCTTCTTAAATATTCAGCAGTAGAAAAGATTTGCTTTAATTTTTAAACTTGCAACCATCAAAACACACGATTATTCTTAAATAATTAATTCATTTTTACCCCTCGGCCATTAAGGCTGTGGGGTATAGTGATCACAAGAAGCGGGCGGTAGGTCGGACAGTCGGACAGTCGGGCGGTCGGTCCAGATGCTTGTAAACGCAATAACTTCATATCGCCTTGATTTAGGACCTTCATTTTTTACCTGATGTGTATGACACTGATCTGAAGGTCAAGTTCAACATTCAGTGACCTTGAACTAATTTCAAGGTCACGGGAACTAAAATGGCTTGTAAGAGTGATAACTTCATTTTTTACCTCAGGGTCACATGTGCATAAATTTAAATTTCTTGATGTTGATGGACAGAGCCTACGGCTCAGGGGTCCTGCCATCAATTGATGGTTATTTTTATATCTAAATATTGACATGATACTTACATTGTATGACAAGAGTAAAGTGACAATTAGCTTTGTTTCCTTGAGTATCCATAGCTTCGTAGAAAACGAAATATTCACCATGGACCAACACCTGTCCTGTAAACGTGGTAAAGAAGGTACAATGTAAAACTTATTCTAAACTCCGTGATTTTGACATATGTTCTCATCTACATTCTACACTTTTGGGAGAAAAGTGGTTCCTCAAATGTAACGGTTGAATTTAAAGATTTGTTGATGTGTTGTTGTTTACTGGCGACTCATCATGTTCGAAAAAACATTATTTTCTAACTATGTATCAACATGATAAATCAATAATTTAAATGAATGGGATATATTCAGAAAGTATTCGCCATATTTACCTGGCCTGTGTGTTTTCAAAATGTGTATAATTTGGGAATCGTCGTTAAACACAGGTTCTTCCCATTCAACTTGAGAAAGTCGACTGTTGTTATTGACCAGCTGAACAACAGGTCCAGGACAAGTCACAACCACTGGCTTCGTCTTGTCTAAAACACACATGTATGGTTATGATTTTTTAAATTTTTTATTAGTACATGTACATGTATCTCTTCATTTTAATTCATTTTTTTAATGGATCGAAAAGTAGCTTTTTTTGACGTCAAGACGGTGTTTTTTTACATCAGGTGGTAGAATTTAGCTTTTCTGGATTTGTTCTAGTACATGTATATACTGTAACTGCTGATGCACAACGCATCTTGACAATTTCGACCCCACTCAACAAACAGGGGCGTCGGACAAACGCTGCTGCCCTGCCGAAACGATATTTAAAATTCGGGTTCGTCACTGCTACAGCTCCTGGTCGAAGGCATACATTGACTCGGTTTTCATATACGGACTTATTGATGTGTTGTTGTTTATTAACCCGATACCGGTTCAATGTTGGTCACCCGCACAGAACTTACAAGGATAACGTCTTCTACCATAGGCCTAAATTAATTATGTTAATAAAGGGAGGTATTAGTGTCTGATGTCATTTATCAAAACTCCACCCGGACCAGATAGAGTGTACATTTTCAGTGTTATTTTACCTCATAACTATTAATTAGTAGACTAACATTTTATGATAATTCACAGAACGCGTCATTGCAATATTATACTTCAATTATCACTCCAAACTGAAATCATTTCACCCGGACTTTAACTAATGCTATTTATTATCTAATTATACACTATTCAAAGGATATATATGCAAAGTATATTATACTACTTTCTCTCTTTTTAGATGATACATTTTTATACATTTCAGATTACATAAAGACTGCATAGCGAAACACATATAGAAAATGGTGCCGTATACAGATATTCATCATTCAATGCATATCTATAAACTGAAGCTAAAATCAGAGTTTATAATCCTACAATTAAAATAGAGGAACTGGTTGAAAAGACAATGGAAAAAATAGAAACGCACCATTGAGCTCTCACCTATTTTGACGTCGCACGATGCTCCACCAAATCCACGTGGACACTCTGAAGTATCACATCTGGACGGCTGCGACTTGATGGCTTCTCCACCAACATGCATATCTACGTCTGTCCAGGAGATTAAGGTATTCACAGCCGCCATATGAGTACAATCAAACCCCATTTGCTCCACCATCTCTTGGGATATATTTTCTTTGTAAACATTAAATTTGCTTATTTCACCGTGAAGATAGCCGTTGTTTTTGTCAGCTGAACCTCCTATGATTAATGTCAACCTTCAACATGTTTATTAGTAATGACGTTTAATATTGTCACAGTGCATCCACAGACAGATATAGGACTACATTTACAACAATAAACCGATGCCTAGGGGGTCGGAGGGATGGCATCCGAAAATATTTGAAACCTAGATGCATTCTCCTGCATTTCTATGCACCGTTTATGATAAAAATTTATCGAATGATATATAGTATGAATAAAACATTTGAGACAATATATAAAACCAATTTTAGCAGGGGAATTGCATGAACATATGCAGTTTTTGTGATATCGATGAGTATAAGCCTACTATTATTTTATAGAATGCATGAAGCATGGCTACAAATTTGCCTTTTATTGACGGAGGTCCTCAATGTATAAATTTAGTTACGTTTTGTCTTAATATATCAATCGCATTGAAAAAGCTAGTCGTTTAGAGGTTTTTGTATATGAATGATTTTGTGTCTGGTCTAAACAAAGATCAGATCACTGTTACATGACATGCATGCGCATTTACCATGCTAATGTCTGTGACGTCTGTGACGCTGGCCCATTGATTGATTGATTAATTGATTGATTGATTGATTGATTGATTGATTGATTGATTGATTGATTGATTGATTGATTGATTGATTGATTGATTGATTGATTGATTGATTGATTGATTGATTGATTGATTGATTGATTGATTGATTGATTGATTGATTGATTGATTGATTGATTGGTTGGTTGATTGGTTGGTTGGTTGGTTGGTTGGTTGGTTGGTTGGTTGGTTGGTTGGTTGGTTGGTTGGTTGGTTGGTTGGTTGGTTGGTTGGTTGGTTGGTTGGTTGGTTGGTTGGTTGGTTGGTTGGTTGGTTGGTTGGTTGGTTGGTTGGTTGGTTGGTTGGTTGGTTGGTTGGTTGGTTGGTTGGTTGGTTGGTTGGTTGGTTGGTTGGTTGGTTGATTGATTGGTTGGTTGATTGGTTTATCTGTCAGCATTTCGCAAAAAAAAACAATTTTTGAGATTGGTTTAATTTTCGACACGTAATAGTATCATCTTGTCAAGTCAATTCTAGTCCATTACACAGAACTGGCGCACATCACTTTATAGTTGAAGATGAGTATTCTCAGCAATCTGTTATAAATATGTGCGTATGCTACCTACCCTTCAGTAAGTAGCTGTTGAGTTCCAAATTGTGTTCCATTTTGCAGAACTGCTCCGTCAAGATTCACCGTCCATTGGCCAGCTCTATTTGTCCATCCCACACAAACATGGTGCCAGTGGCCGTCATTGAATGGTGCAGCAATTTCAAGAGACACAAAATCAGCGAAGAGGCTCAGTTTAAGTAAATGACCGTGAAAAACTAGAAGTTCTCTGCTGAAAAGAAAGATTTAAAAACTGATTGATCATATATGAAACAATATTATGCGTATTCATTTCCAATACTAGGCCTTTTTATATAGGCCTACACAGCAAAAACCACAATTTGTCTTTGCAACGCAGTATTTGAGAAACAAGAAAACAGTTACACTAAATGATTGTGTTTTCAATTTTTAACTGTATATGTTTTTTTAAATGTTGTTTTATTTTGAATATTCCCATTATGTTATTTTTTAATTTATTAAATTACTCAGTCCAATCTGTACACTGCAAATTACTTCCGTAGAACTACACTTTTATGGTAATACATAGAAGATCAATATGGCCCACTTACATGTACCCATACCACACAATTCATCGATAATAACATGACAGTTTTATACAATAGTCAATGCAGTACAGATTTGACCAGCCACCATTAGGCTACTTTGTTAATGGAAATTAAAAATGCTATGTTTGCCAATGTTTTCACATTACCAGCCAATACGTAAAAATCTAAAATGTAACATCAGGACGACTGAAATGAAGGACGTTGCTTTCCCATGTGGCCAGGTTACAGGTAGACACATGGACCAGATCACCAGAGTGACGTCACACATAATGGTATTTTGATATTCTGTAAAACGTCACCGGAAACGGTTTTGAATGGCAACTCGATGAAAACAAAGTTATATAGCCCCCCCCTCTACCATACTTCATTGTAAAAATATTAAAGGTCAAGGCTATTGAGTTTAGCAGAATAATCAGTGATAATGTTAATAGCTGATATAATAATGTGCAAACGTTGCAGACAATGCCCTAACTTTGAACTTTTAGATCAAATACGTATTCTTACACAGAATTACTCAATGTGATAAATGTAACCTCTTGTCCTGGTTCCGCAAAACGCACCCAGAAACACATCATGAACTGACTCAGTCCACCATTCGGAGGATCTATCACGATTGAAGTTTTATTGATACCAGTGTAGAACAAATCAAAATCACCTGTCTTTTCTGTAGCAAACAGCATAACAGTAAGATCATATCAAACAAGGTAATGCTATATTCTGATATAAAAAAATCAATAAATAGATTTGCTCCAATGCTATATTTTAATAAATAAAAATCGTCCAATGTAATTTGTCAATATTTTTGCGGCATTATTTTTTTCGAATATAGGCTATTGTAGCCTATTTTAGTCTATTTTATTCTAGTCTAGTCTAGTTTCTAGTCTATAGTCTAGACTAGTCTAGTCTAGTCTAGTCCAAACAAACCTTTCAGGCAATAGGATCCGTAGTAATTTCCAGGGCACTCACATGACACCGTGCCCCCAACCTTTCTACAAGTGCCTCCATTTTGACAAGCGTGTGGACCTTCACACTCGTTTACTGCCATTTCGCAGTTAACACCATGGAATAATTCAGGACAGGAACAAATGTATTCAGTCCCAGCTGGCTGCAAACATGACCCTCCATTTTCACAAGGCCTTGAAGTACAAACGTCCTCGACAATGTTACATGTCGTTCCAGAATAGCCTGAAATTAAAACAATACAAGATTGAGCCAGAGACGCTGGCCCACATTCAGCCGTTGTTTCCGGTGTTGTTCTTTTACAAGTTAATCTTCATATATTATAGAGCATAAGATTATGTTGTGTGTATTACTATTTACATACATCCACATGCATACCTGGTGAGCACATACAGGTGAAGTTATTGAAGCTATTGGAGCAGGTCCCTCCATTTAGACAAGGTAAACTGACACAGTTATCTAGAAGTGCATCGCAAATTGTCCCTTGCCATCTATCAACACAGCTGTTCAAAAATCATCATGTTTTATTTAAACTCAAATATATTTTTACCCACACTGAAACACAACTTGTTAAAAATACAGATAACGTACATTTTAGATGATAGAAAAAGTCATGATTGTTGCTCGTTGTCAGTGTTGTCAGAATTATTTATTGCTAACATATAATAACATGCGTTTATCAAAAACAGAAAAAAAAACTGATGAATATTTATAACACAATTTGGATAGTAAAAGATAATTGAAAGATTAACAAATCAGGATATATCTCGCCTTTCATTAACGATCTATACGCTATAGGAATCCCGTATGACTACCAGATCGTAGTATAGGTGGTTACAATCACCTGCAGATGAAATCGTCCAGTACATCAACACATATTGCATTGTTTCTGCAGGGATTATGTAGACAGTCATCTATATTGTTCTCACATTGTCCTCCATCCCGACCAGGAACACAATCACAATGATAACCGTCGACAAGATCCACACATGTACTACCGTAATGACATGGTACCGAATCACACTCGTTCAACTCAACCTAAAAAAACACACTAAAGTGTAATAGGAATCCTTTGTATTTTATGTATTCATCCCTGTCATAAATAGCAAAAGAGTACAATAAATATAGACCTACTGTGGTACAATATATTGTTTAAAATAATACACATTAATAATCAGTGGTAATCTAAAATATCTCGTTTTCCTGATTTTACATTATGGTTACATTCAATATAAGCATCAAATAAGTCTATCGACAATTTCCCTTCTACAATCGCCAATCGCTTGTCTTGCCATTTTCACACATCAGGATTGTCTTAAGGATTGCCAATTTATTTTATTCAGGATACGTTTTATTTATGTTCCATATCAGTTGAGATATGGGGAATTAACTTGGTTAATGGGTTTATAATTTGGGAAGACACTACAGATAACTACATACAGGTAAGGGTCACTAAAAAAAGGTAAATATAATTATTCACTTGAACGTGTTTGAACACACATAGCATTATAATAGGTTTAGTGATGATCGCTCACCGAGCAGTCAAATCCAGTGTATCCATGCGGACAAAGACAAACAAACGAGGATTCCAGAGCTGTACAGGAGCCTCCATTATCACATGGCTGCTTATCACACAGGTTCAACATCACATCACATAAGTCACCTGTGCATTAGAATAACACCATAAAGTGTTGTATCTGGCGCTTTACAAAGAAGGGAAAGTCACAGAACGCTAAAAGGATCATATAGCTGACGTTGACAAACTATAATTTTAAGCAATCAAATCCAATCAAATAATTTTAGTACCCGAAAAATACGAGTGACAGATGCATGTAAACTCGGCTATTCCATCTTCACACCGTCCCCCTTGTCCACACGGAGACGATGAACACTCATCCACAGCCAGCTCACAATCAACCCCCTGAAAACCTGGGTCAGGAAAAAATCATGTCAGGAGAAGTAAGTGACATAGAAGTAATATGTATAACGTACCGGGCAGTAATACCAGATATTGTTACAATCTCTGGTAATACCTGGTACGTTATAACTGTCCTCCCAGCAAGCACGACACGTTAAACCAATGCCGATTTAATGTTGGGTCGACGTCGAAGACGGCGGGCCAACATCAAATTGGCATTGGTTTAACGTGTCGTGTTTGCTGGGCTGTATCAAAGATGTGAGAAGCGTGTGGTTATTACTGCCTGGTATTGTATTACAGCATGGCGGGAGTAGTACACATAGCATACATTAGGTATATATATATCAGGTCATTCAATAGGGCACATAGTTCGTATTATACCATATTGAGAACTGCAAATCCTACAAAATTATAGGTAACATATTTACCAAAATTGTAGGAGATCAAAATTTGTGATATTTCGTGCATATATTAGCTAAAATTCCTCTGAGCTATTTTTCAGACCTGAAACCCCCACCTACTTCCTATTAGCGGGTACGAAAAATATGTATCTTATGGCTAATCAAACATTTGTCAATAATTAAAAATGATTAGCATTTCATCGTTCATTTCATTCCTTAAAAATAAATATTCACCCGGGTGGACAATAATGATTTTTAACCCAAGTGGGTTTAGAGATGAATTTTATCTCTAAACACAAGGCTGGTGCAACACGTGACAACAACCAGCCTTACTGCTTCTTCTGTGACGAGACTGGCCATCTATGGGATATATGTCGCAATACACATCAAGTTATGTGTTTTAGTTGCAGTAAACTTGGGCATAACCTGACTGTACCGCATAAGTTAATGGCAACTGCCTAAAACATATATACAGGTCTGTCTTATGGGCGATTTCAACATGTCAGATGCACATTGGGTGGATGCTCTTGATGGAAAAATCTTACTTATGGGTTAGTTTTGTAAAATATCATTCTTTTACAAAAGATGGTGACATACGAACCCACTCATTGCGAACCCACTTATTTTCCATATAAAAAATTTGATATATGTTTTAAGTCAAACCACAATCTTGTAACTTTCCTAATTTGAGAAAAGTTAAGTCATTCACCGTTAACAAAAGGTTAGCCTATAATTATAAACGAACCTATATACTAATGTAGATTTCTTAATAGATGATTTGACTGAAACTGATCTGAATTCAGCTGTACAAATGGCAACAAGTGTGGATTGTGTTATATTATGATTAGTGACTTACCTGGAGTGCATTCACATAAGTATCCTCCTTGTTTATCTTGACAAATCCCTCCGTGTAGACAGGGATCTGATGAGCACTCATCCGTATCCAGCTCACACAATGACCCCTTATGTCCTATCTAGAGATAGATCAATTGTAAATCGTCAATGACTTTTGAATACGTCCGCTCTTTATCGACAACACAAGAAATACACGTACACAAAATAGATAGCCTGTAAGAGCTAACCTTGCATAGACAGGAGAATGAGTTCATGTCTTCCTTGACACACAAACCGTTAATACATGGGTATGAGAGACATGGGTTAATCTCTTCTTGACAATCCACACCAGTATATCCTTGAAAAGGAACGAAAGAAGTGTTTTACCAATATTCACTTACATTTTATAAATTTGATCACATTTAAAAATACGTTATTTTTGTATATCTGTAGAAACAAATGGGGAGGAATTGTGAAGCGAAAACGTCCACCAATGAATTGCTACTCACCTGTCAGACAGAAACATGCGTAGCCTGAAAACATATCCTCGCAACTGCCTCCATTGCGGCATGGCGTGGACATACACTCGTCTATTTCAACTGAACAAGTGATCCCTTCGTATCCTGTTTCCTGAAATGTTCACTTGCTAATTACAACCACAATGCTTCTTTGTTAAACTCTGTCTACTAATTTTACCAAAATTATGAGCAAATCGTATCTAGTTTTTTTTTTATAAGCACTTCAATTAACTGATGTATAAGATACATATGTATTGAATTATATTTTTAAATAGTTTATGTCCATTGTAAACACATCCACCTATATTAGCGATATAGAATATGACTTACATCACAATTACAAGTAAACTTTCCATCATCATCCACACAAGTGCCTCCCATTAGACAAGGTGAACTCTCACATGAACTGTCAGTCCTATCACATCTGATTCACAAGGACACGGAGATTTATTTTGCAATTTGTATAATTAATGGTATTTAGACCCTGATAAACGTCGTCTTTGTAGATATTGACTTTACCTTTTTAAATTCGACTTTCTAGTCTACTTGAACCAAAAAAATGGTTGCATATAAACGGCTTTATTTAGCAAATGTTTATGGTAAATTTGTGAAATATAATGTTATACATAACTCACATTAAACCAGACCAACCATCAAAACAATGACAGACATAGGAGCTGGACGTGGTGACGCAGGCCCCATTTACACAGTCGTTATTTTGACAATAATCTACTGCGAGCTCACAAAACACACCAAAATAGCCTTAAAAACACAAAACAAAATCAACAATACAAAATCAAAAATACATTCACACATATCAATTAAGCGAAGTTAAATAAACATACACACAATAACAATCTAGTAATTTCACACATACATTTGGTTATTGAGCTAGTGAAAAATCCATACATACTGTTATTATCCAAAACATAGTGTGTTTAAAATCCCATTTATAAATTTGCATAATGTCAATAATATTTGTTAATTATCGGATACAAATGGCCAAATTTGAAGGCACTGTTGTGGGTTTTGTATATACCAATGTGGTAAGACTTGTTTCCTTAGGTCTCATAATATTTGGAATTGAATGATACAGCGATCGTCGCCGAACAAGTAGCTTTCGCACTGGTTGCATGCACGAATATGTCAAAGAAGTTAGTGCAGGTTGTTTAAGGTTACTAGTTCTGGATTTGCACAATTTGCGACGATAAATCTCATGAAGGAATGCGAAATATGGATATAATTTGAATTAAAACTTCGTCAAGTTAATCCTTTGGGGGAGTTATTTACACTCCTCTGTCAACTTTGAATACACTGGTCTGCCAGAGCTTTTTTTACTTATGTATAAATATTAGAGTTGTAAATAGCATGATAATTATATTACCTGGAGTGCACTGACAGGCAAAATGGTTCACTAAGTTGTTACATGTAGCCCCGTGTAAGCACGGATGGGATTCACATTCATCGTTGTCTACTTCGCACATACTTCCTGAAATAATATCCACAGTGACCGTTCAAATTTCTTATAGCAAACATTAGAGGGCAATTAGGTCCATTAAATGAAGAAAACGTTTTGGAGGAATGACGTATTATGTCAGCTGGTTATCTATTTTACACATATTCTCACCTGAGAATCCCAGACGACAATCACAAGAGAAGTATCGGCCATGGTCATAACAAGTACCCCCACCTTGACAAGGAGTACCACTACACAGTAGAGCTTCTAAAGAATAAAAAATGGGCATTACATGTAACTAAACTGCTGACTTAAAATATACAATGCTGATATGAATATTGCTGATTCGCTAAAATCGATTATTAAAAAAATATTAGCTGATAGTTTATATAAGCATATACAAAAGGAATTTGAGGAACTTTCAGATTATAGATTTATAATTGTTTCACATAACCATAACTATTAGGTTTATCAAGCCAGGTATTCAACATGTTCAAAATTAGGATATATTATTTACAATTCTAATCGAAGAATTCGGAATTGAATATTGCGTAAGAAATTTCATCTTTAAATGAATGCATAATTTTGACAGAATTTTTAAACGACATGATGTATTATAAGTGCTACCTATACAGTCTGCAGGTGAATCAGAACCTTGTGTGATGGCTGTCAAATGTGCAGGACATTCTGTACAGCTTGTTGCCCCCGTATCCTCAGAGTAATGATGCTCTGGACATGAGGTGCATGGCACTAGACCAGTTACAGAATATGTCCCCGGCTGACAGTAATCTATATTAGCATAATACTCATTATTGAAAAACATATTTCTAACACCTGATCACTAAGCTAAGTGAATCGTAGTAACATTCTGATAGATAAAATATACAATCATAATGTATTTTTTAATATACTTTACATTGACAATTATCCATCGTTGTTGATCCTGTGGTGGTTGTATTCATGTTCACAGGACACGTTGAACAATTAAGTGAGCCTTGGTATTTCTGGTAAGTTCCAACAGGGCAAGCACTACACGGCACTACGCCAGTAGTGGAATAATAACCAGGTAAACATTTGTCTGCAATAATAATCAACAATCTTACTGAAACAATCACAGGAGAACAAAATAAGGCACACATTGTGGTGATTAGTATGTTACTGAAATATCTTTACAAACTTATTACTCAGCGTTTTTAGTATTATTGAACATAATTATCATTTTATCATGTTACATATTAACTATTATAGCTATAAATTTACCTAAACAATATGTTGCCCCTGTAGCATATGTTCCTAGTGTTGTTGTCTGTCCACTACATGGCTTACATGTATCTTGTCCATGCTGATCCTGATATGTACCTCGTTCACATCCCACACATGCACTATCTGAAGACTGTCTGTATGTGCCGGGGGTACACTTCACTGTAAATACATCGACAAAATATTATGGCCCAAAATAAAAACTGTAATATTATCCTCAGTACTATAACGTCATTGAAATAACAAAACAGCTGCTTGATCAAAACTACAATAATTTTTAAATGATCTAAAGTGATGGATATTTAATGGGAAAGAATGTTGATTGGTGCATAAAAACTGCTAACTGTAAAGGTGACGTTTTGACAAAAAATAGCCAGGAAATTAAATATAATCGTCTCTTTTTAGATTGACCACAAGGAATCTTACATACGCTTATTACCATATCGCTGGTAAAAAGTTAATTTAATGCAAATTCCAAGTTTATAATACATAACACGATTGACAGCTGTTCTATGGTAAGTGGCTCATGAAATAAAACGATTTTAAGCCTGGGCTCTGAAATACTGCAATGCTCAATTTTGTATTCCAGAAACTTACAGATGAAGTAATCAAATAATCGCAACTCACCGCAGTAACCGTTTCTGAAGCCATATCCGACGTCACAGAAATGGACGCTGCCCTGTAGGGCCATATCTTTCACGGAGTACCAGTCCAGGCAGAGTAGAGGACTATTGACAGAGACTCGTCTGGTTTGAGTTGCAGATATCAGCTGATTGCTGGCCTCCTCGACGCATCTCTCCAGATCATCTGAATCTTCTCCTGATGTCCTACTTATACTCATCAAGTACCTCATCTCGACCTCAATCTGCAGCAGCAGAATTTATTATATTAAAAACATTAATGTGACCCGAATAATATTATATTTTTTTGTAAAATGAAAATGCTCTTCGCCAATTCTCGAAGGACATTATTATTGCTGAGTCGCCCACTCGTGCGATGAGTAAATAAATTTGTTTAGTGGAAACTTGCAATGGTAACCTGATTCAACTAAGGTCATGTCCACAATGGCATGCAGTTGGCGCTGTATTTCTTTGCATACAACAAACAATATAATTATGTTGATCCGCGAAATCGGACAGTTTTTAATAGTTATTAAATCGAGCTAAACTCCACAAAAGTCGCGATGTTTAGCATACCACTTCAGGGTAAACAACATGTATTGTAAATATGCATATATTCCATAATGACATGTATTCCATATTAGCATGTATATTGACTCATTAAACAATCATAGTTTGTTCTAAACATATTTGTTTCGTTGCAACGCTGCGAACATGCTAGGCTGTTGTGAATTGGTAATCGAGTATGCTTGGCAGAACAGATCATTCCAGTCTGCTTATAAGGTTAGAATACATGGATTATATAAGTCAGAACAGAGAAGCGATGTAAATGATTCATCCTACTTTTAAAAGACGAAACGTGAGCTGTATTTCCAGTTGAGGTGCATAATCATCGCCAATGCCCACGTTGGGACAGGGACTTCCGATTACTGGAAGGATGGCTTGCTTTATTGCCGCGGTAACTGCTGCTTCACAATTCAAATTGAAAATTTTCCCTTGCAAGTCAAACGTGTAATCGAGATAATATGTCGGGAATACCTTATCTAGAAAAAAGTGTTTTGTTATTTGAAAAACGTATATTAAATATCTGCTTACATAAGTTACATACACAGTTAATATCTAATCAATAGTCATACACATTATAAATCATTTATTACAATGTTATCCTAGCAAACAAAATACATTGACTTAATGTCAAGATATTGTGTATGTTGGGATAACATGATGTAGCACAACTGCAAAGGTTAAACAGATTGTAGGCATGATTATTTCAATAAGTAGATCACGCATACATGTACCTGAACATTCTGGTACTATGTTACTAGGAGACCAGGCTCCACCGGACTCACACTTATACAGTGGGTTTACCGCGGGCATCATTTGATCATCTGATGAGCATGTCACCGAGCAAAAAATACCAACACCGGTTTCCTCAAAACAAGCTTTGTTGAAGCCAGCTGAATCTTTAAGGGTCCATTCCGGGCAGCCAGCCGCTAGTAAATTATAGACATATTTCTAATTCGTGTCATGGTTTAAATCTAAGCGTTTGCTATGAAATTTTACTGAATTATATTACATTAGAAAGACCCACTAATTATTAGGCTCTTAAATACATTTTAGAAAAATATTAATAAGTAATAAAAACAAGATCATGTGTACACACATTTAAAAATAAATATAACATGATTACTCACGTTGTGGAAAGTAAACAAAGTGACAGTTTGCTATGTTGCCCAGAGCATCTTCCGCGGTGACTTCTACGTCTGTGGGTGTTAGCATGGGGACTACAGTCCCTTCTGGTGGCTCAATCCTAATTTCTCCCAGCCCACTCCAATCACTTATTTCGATCTGGGGATACTCTGTTAACACGTTCTGGTTAGTGGTATTAAAATCTGCCATCGCCACCTCCGCAGGACAGTCAATGGTAGGTGGGTTCACATCTGCTCAAAATATAAAAAAAACAATTAATAGTACTGTATTTCGATGGTGAGAGTGTCGACCACAAGCTATGATCTTCCTCAATCCCTTGTATCAGCCAATCAAATAGCACTGTATGGATTGAAAAAAGTGCTTACGCAGCAAAAATTACAAGAAATGGCGTAAATTAAAGAGATAAATGTGTATTATTTGTCCTACTTATGCTTAAGTTGTGGATGACGTAAGTTAGCATCTATGATAAGTATACTAATTTTATGGTGATTAAACCTCATTTAAATATTATATGTTATTCAAATCCAAATAAACATTTTAGAGTGTTGCGATGTTGGATATTGAATATTTGAGATTTTTTGAGATATTTGAGATAAATTTACGTATTTATTTTACCATTCAGTGTTATTAAAATGATGCATGTGTTTACATTGCCAGCTTCATCCGCAGCAGTGAATACAATTTCAGTCTCCAGCTACAAATATAATCACATTGGATGGCTTCATGTAGCTGAAAATGTGTATTACAGAAAAACACAATAAATAAGTAGACATCGACATCACATTACTAGTTCCACAGTATTTTCTAAAGGAATAGTTATAAGAATTATATCAATTCCACCTTTTTCCACAGAACAATGTCAATATATATAATTATTTAGCACACAATCACTTTCAGACCAATCAGTGTAAAAGGCATTTTATTGTTGATGTTCCGTAAGTGAAACAATTCAATTTTCAATTAAATAAATGCAGTACGTAGTCATATGGTTAAATGTAGTCATATGCACTTTATATTACGATATACAGTTGTGATGATGTTCTAATTCTTGCCAATCATATTTAAATGTTGAGATAACATTGTAAATAGTAAATGAGAACACTGCTGAGTATTATCTCTATCAACCCTTTCAGCGCGGGGACCGTCTTTATACGTCAGAATTTGATGTCTGAAGACGTCAGATTCTGACGTATAAAGACGGTCCCCGCACTGAAAGAATTACAATATTTCTAATACCTATAGACCCATGGCATAAGTATTCAAATGAATCGGAATGAGCATTCATGATAATTTCAAATTGAAAAACCCCTTTGGTTTCCATGGTTTATGTAAAAATATTTCAGCGTTGTAAGAGTTAATGTTTATTTTCAGACAATCCATTATGATATACATGGGATATACGTATCAGTTCTGCTAACCTCTGTAAACAGATGAGGTGTGGATACATCTGGAGGATTGGACGTCATTATAACCGGCTCTCCTGAATTATCTGTAGCTACAGGTAACTCTATGTCTACAGACTGGAAGCCTTCAGCGCCTAATTCAGCCGTTTGATATGATGTACATCTAGTGAATAGTGGAGGTGTGACATCTATAATGGAAGAGGGGAAAATTCAAAATTAAAGAAGATAAAATTAACATTGAATGATAATTTTCAAGAATAATAAACGGGGGAAATAAATGTACTTGTTATCAGCCGTGGAAGCATACTTTTATGTAAATATTCACAATTGTATTTGTTGGATAAAAGTTTATCTGCTTCAACAACCTCCTAGCTTTTTCATTCGTGCCTATTAGTCACAGTTAATAGGAAATTATAAATATCAATACTTTAACAAGGTAAATACAAAATGCGACTGTGTTCTATTATAATAATGCCCATTACATTTTCTGTATATTTATTTAAAATTATTTAAAATGACGAGGAAAGTTATCTGGTTATATGTATATTATTTGATATCATACAAAATGATTAGAGGACATATAGCAAATAGTATAACGTTTCTCTCACCTATACATACTGGCACCGAAGAATTCCATTTGCCATAAATGGCTGTCACAAACTCGTTAGTATCATTTGCTGAGCGTTTTGGTCTTATATACGGGTTTTTAGTGGTGTTTTTCGACATACTCCTGCCTTGTGAAATAACACGTCGCTTTCGCTTGTATTCTCGGAGTGATCGTTTTCTGCCTTTTTCTATCAACATTTTTGAACAAACTCAAAACAAATATTACTGGTATAATATTCGTCCAATGTATTTGAACAATTGTCATCTTCGTCATTAAGATCAACGTGATACCACATATGAGTATATAATCATATAAACATTGTAATCGTGGTAAAGAAATTATTGTTATCCTTAGTCATGTTAAGACCATGTAAGTATTAAACGAAATCGTTTAAATGATGTACAGTTCCAAAGCAATGTATAAAGGTGACATTGACACAAGCATAGAACGACATGTAAACCTAATATTCCAAAGAATGTGTTAGCTTAGAAGAATAAATAGTGGTGGCAACAATATTGCAATCATATATTATATTATTAGTGTCGAATTTCTGTATTTGAATATAATATTATGGAAATGAGAGTCATAAAAGATTGGAGAAAAAATGATATTCAATATAGTATGACAGGCGATATTGGTAATCATGGCCCCTCTAAATCACATTTTCTTCTTGCAGACGTTTTTACGTTCAAGTCGAGAAAAAAATGCACATTTATCTTTCTCTCATAAAACTGAATATTGTGATGAGCCGCTGTGACCTCAAATTAGGTCTCTGGAAGACAATATCATCTAATTCATACCACTGTGACCATCCCAAAGATGTTCTGTCGGACCAGTTTCGTCTGTATATGTATAACTATCGGATAAAAGCCTATCATGATGTATTCGGACTATTTTTGACTTACTCTTTGTTTTCTTGCATTTTCCTTTTCCACTGCACGTAGTTGTCATGGGTTTTTCTGTTGTTTGTAATTCCAATAAGTTAACAGCAGTGGATGAATCTAGCATCCCGTTCTCATCTACGTCACAGTGGAAAAATGGGTTCGAAATCAAATTGTGTGTATATTCAGTCTATATCGTTGACTAGACCACAATTGTGTTTGAATTTTAGAACAACAGTATTGGATATTAAAAATACTGCACTTCCCACGTGATAATCTTACCTTTCATATAATTTAAGAGACATATCTTCTACTTAATTTCTAAAGTGATGATTTAAAGGCATAGGTATTCGCAGATTGCCTAATAGAACACAATTAATGCTAGAGAAATACATGCATTATATTGAGAATAAAGTAAAACCACCATGCCAGCCACAAGCACAAAGTGTCGAGCTTATATATCTATTAGTCTTAGTTTTTGCAACTTGATTAGAGCAAATCACCCATGGCAGTAAACACAACTCCCTACATTTACTTACGTGTAGAATCTTGAAATAACAGTGACAATACAACGTTAAACACAAAACCTTCTAAAGAAAAATGATCTCTAATTCCATGAAAAATACATTAAGTAAGAGTTGGATTGATGGATAAATATATAAGTGCTCCAACTAATATTCTTGTCGAATTGCAGAGATCCGTGATTATTTCCCCGGTGAAATTTTCAGATCTTGAAAGTATGACATCACTTGATATCGAGGAAATGTTTATATTGTGTTATTCAGCCATTTAAACCTGGCGCAAGTACCACGATCGAAACGTTTGCATATTATTATAGTTGATATCACAATATTGGCATGTTGATATAATCTTTTATCTTTATATATCACACATATCTTATTTATGATATATAATTTAAGTATACCTGTTGCACCTGCCGTTGTAATTATATTATTCTGAGTAGTCAACGTACTAGATGTAGGTGTGATAGCAGGTGTGATTGGTTGATCTGATTCAACACACTGAAGTGGGTCCGCATCTGTAATTAAATATAGCAATGTTATGTTTCACTGCATTCGACTGAAGTAGTGAGCTTGATATTCTGATCAAATAACTGCACGAACTAGATTCTTTGTGAAAGCCACATTATACTGGTAATGGTAATATAGTACGTCGTACTCTTGTTATTATTTCAAATTTAATTGAAATGATCAAAATTAGTTTTTACAGCCGTAATAGGAACAACATAAAATCAGCCACAACCCAAGGTTGATTTGTTGTGGACATGCTAGCGCTTCAGAGTGTTAAAGTACAAAAGCTATGTAATACTAAACAATCCGTTTATTGTGAGACCAGTAAGCTCGTTTTCAAAAGCATGTGAACAATGCGATATATTAATAATAAAATGTTCGTGTTTATGTCACCCCAGGATAGCACTTAAGCACTTACAGAATGATGATAACCAGCAAAGAAGGATTGCAAATTACGTTATCAATTTCAATATTTTTAAATTATAAACATTTATATAATTCGTTTTTTTGTGCACCATTCTAATCTATAATTTAACCTCGCATACTCAATTTTCTTCCAATTTAGTTGACCTGAGTCAGGAAATATAAGTAATCATCATACCTGTGAGATCATAGCCTGGTACATTGCATTTAAACGTGATGAGAGATCCCACTGGGAAGATATCCTGGTTCCCCTGTAAAGTACCCCCAATAGGTAGACCAGGGTGCTGACATCCTCCTGATACTATAATAGAACATGATCAGCTGAACCAGCAAATGGAAGCATTTAATCACAAAATACGTACAAAAAAGTGTGTGGTTAACGTTGAAAAGCATATAAATTGACCAGAGGCAAAATCATAATTATTATGACATTAATCGACAACAATGTTCAGATTTTGTAGTATAACGTGAATCATAAACTTTAGACGTTAGGCAAATTTAGCGGACTTTTTTGTCTTGAATAAATGAAAAACCAAAACCTGATCGATTATCATCAGGCTGAAAAATGTTCAGGATATATTATTTGAGCTGACTAGCATTGTTGACAGTCACCACCTTCATCATTTTTTTACAATTTGCCACTTGTCTAACACGTCCTTTTTAAAAAAAAACGTAATATTAGTCCAACACAATAAAATGCAAACACCTTACAAAATCTTTGTTTTGTCTAAGAGTCGCGGAGATTTGTTATTTAATTGTATGCAGTATTTTTTACTGTCTGTGTTGCATAATATTATCCATTTTAAAATAATACAAATATTGGAACGCTTTAATAACCGTGGTATAATTGTGTTACTTACAGAGACATATTGGCTGCATGCCTGTCCACATACCATCAACACACCTTCTGGTAACAGATCCATACAGAGAGTATCCAGGTTTACATGTATATGTAGCCAAGGTCGCCCCTGTCACTTGGTCGTCAAACGTAACAGATCCAGGTACGGGAGGCCTCGGATCCTTACATCCTTCAGCTGAGGAGGGGAATAGAAAATGTTTAATGTTTTAATGTTTCTGTGAATACGTAAATTTACAGCAATATTGGAATGTTCTTTTTTTGTTCGTCTAATAAGCACCACATATTTACTCAACGCTGCCTGATGTTTTAACAAACATTGTAGAATATTTGCTGAATATTTGTTACTATTTGTTATTATTTGGTTCAGTGAACTGATCACAACTTTAAGCGGTGATCTTACCGGCCTGACGACTATTCAATTTGGCGACATTGGCGAATGCCGAATTTGCGAAATTCTCACAATCTTCCCCAAGCATTCCCAAGGTTTTCAGCAAGCGTTCTCCTTTTTCGCCAAACGTTCTTCGTGTTCGCCGAACGTTGTCCTCGCGCTCATGGTTTTGAGAATGTTCAAAATTCCTGCGTCTATTAGGGGACCTGACATTTTTACCGTGTTTTCATCACTAAAATATCAATAGGCCTACTATAATTATCTGATACTTGTAAATACGATTTTACTACAGTGGTAGATACGTTTGATTGCACTCACGGACACAGCTGGGTTGTTGTGAAGTCCAGTCCACTTTGATAGAGGTACCAGACTGGGTTATCAGACAGTACCGCTGTGGACTGCCTATCATGGTGTAACCCTGATCACAGTAATACGTCACCAGACTACCGGGATTCACACCGTCAGTAGACGTCATCATCCCGTTAGTAAACACTGTGTGTGCTGGGCAGACAGCCTCTGTAAATAATGGCACACTCTATGATCAACTATAAGTCATCTAGCATATTAGCAGTATTTAAAGAACAACATAAACGCAAATGTTATTGCACATGAAAGCTTTAATTTTATAATTATGCACCGCTGTATACATAGTGTGAGGATAAAGTTGCCTAAGAATATAATAGTTCAAAACAAACTTTAACCATATGTAACTAAATGCAATACAAATGTATATTATTATATTAATTCGTGTCATATAGCATTTGGCAACGAGCACTGACAAATCGAAGTATTTTTATATTTTGCTTGCAGTATGTGCTCTGTGTGGATCTGTCAGCTTTTTTGCATTAGAAAATATCGTAACGTTAATATTAAATTTTATTAGCAATGTAAGATGAAATTAATCGATCAACTAGCTAGACCGCACTTAAATACTACGCTCTAGCTCACCTATACATAGAGGTATTTCAGGTTCCCAGACCTGCTCTGAGACACATGTGATATCACTGATTCCTTGTAAAGAATATCCTCTATTGCAGCCGATTGTTACGGTTGTTGTAACAGGGAAATTCTCCACAATCATGTAAGGATATGACGAGGAAATAAGAATACCATTGGAAACGTTTGGTGATTTGCACGATATTTCTAAAATAAAAGCAGTAATTGTACGTCTATATTTTACTGATGTGCATTGATTCATGGTATCCGATTGTCAAAATAGTTTGAACAAATTTATTTCTTATATATTCAATTAAAATCAAACTTGAAATCAATTTATCTTGGAATGAAAGGTTTGTATTGTATGACCTTTTGCAACGTTGCCTGTTAGACATCGTCGTTATAAAGTACATAACTTGTCGTTATATTTAAAAACTCGCTACACGTTTTCCGATATTACACGGTGCTCAAACATGATATGAATGATATGTGTTAGCATGTTTTGATACAATGTACAGAATCAGACATCACTCAATAAACCCACGGATGCACTTTAAGCCCTCGTATACAGATGATGTGTTGGAAAGTAGCTGAAAGCCATCGCTACATGTACAATAGTAACCACCTTCTACATTGTGACAATCATGTTCACATCCTCCATCATAATAACTACATTCATCAACATCTGTAAAACACATAAACATTAGACTTCAAGATAATATACCAGTTACACATAATAAGAAGCACAGTTCACGCATTGAAAATTAAAGCGATATATCAGAGGGAAGCACGAATTCATAGCCATACGATCTTTGCGAGTTGGACATGCGTTAGAAACATGTGAGGTGTACACTATATGCTGGTTATTTTGATTTGAATGTTCACTTTAAAGTCCAGTCACTCATAGAACACGCACGACCCACATACTGAAAAATGAGCTATATTGGCCAGACCGTAATCTTTAGCCGGGCTTGCGACAGCTTTTGCTACATATGTACTCTTTTGTAGAAGATTTGAGGATGTACGTGCTGGATCAACACTATTGTGATTACATACGCGCGTGAGGAACGCCACAAAAAGTTGTGCTTGCATGACTTATTGCAGCTTCATCAATGTAAAAATATGATGTATTTACCTGCCAGAAAGCACAAAGGTGATGATATCATGAATGATAATCAACGAGGTGAATGACGAAGATGCGAACACCTGTCTTACTTATAGCGTTTTTTCTACTTGAATATTTCATTCACAAACATGATTAATACAATAAATTCAGCTTTTAAAGATTCATCCAACTGCGAAACGGGCATAATCGGCATAAAAAATATTGTGCACATTAATGTGGACATGGTTATACCGTCACACAATTGAAAGGTATCCTGTTGTAATAAATATCCAGGTGCACAGCTACACTTCCAGGATCCCACCAGGTTGATACAGACGTTGGGTTGTGAGCATGCCATGTGCAGGGATATGTCTGAACATTCGTCTATATCTGTGTAACAATATACACCAAACGTTAAGGCAACGTATTTGGTTAGGTCTATCTCTCAAAATGGTCATTTTGTTACATGCTAATTTTAGAAGATTTAACCTTTTTCTCATATTGCCATCCGTGTGAGATGTGAATTGCCAGCGCCATTCCTGGCTCATATTAAATTACAACTACTGTGTTTTATGAAATTAAAACCCAAGCATGATATGTAAAATTCAATCTCCATCCTGATTTAAAGAGTAGTGGATTATTAGTGGATATAGTAGGTAGTTCAATTTAATATTGAATTATGGTATATGTACGTCACTAGCAGCCAAGAATTCACGTCCGCGTCTCAGTTTTAGAAAAAAAATGAATCCATACCTTTG
Organism: Flabesymbios commensalis; assembly: GCA_964017125.1. Lineage (NCBI taxonomy): Eukaryota > Metazoa > Annelida > Polychaeta > Terebellida > Flabelligeridae > Flabesymbios > Flabesymbios commensalis. The sequence continues at coordinate 49,697,668 of OZ024904.1, forward strand.
CATGTAGGCACTTCAGACCACGTGCGGTTTTGCTGACAGCTGATACTTTTCATAACTGACTGATATCCCTGGTGACAGATAATATCAATAACGTCATTGATGTGATATGGAGGAGATCTTGTAATATCAGCATTCATAATGGCTCCCAGATTCAAACACGTTTTTCCTTGAACATACAATATTTACCAATTTTTTATAACATTTCAAAAGCTTGATCTGAATGTGGTAATAGATGGAGCAGTATAAAAAATATTTAAATCACCTTACGATACATCTATTACACGAGGTCCTGATATTTCTTTATATTAAAAGCAGTTTATTTTTGTGCTCTGAGGAAAAGCTCTACCAATAAAGTAAAATTTTAAATAGTATAAAATTATCCTAAATATTCAACAACGCAACTGAATATAGCTTAAGATTTCCGTAGATATGCTTAAGCTATATTTAGTTATTTTTTAGGGAATAACTGAATAATTATAGTTTATGTTAGCAACACCTATTACACACAGACGACTTCATATTCACTTACGGCTACAGATTGGTGATGACGCAGACCAAACTCCACTGAGAAGACATTCTAGTTCAGCATCACCTGACATCTGGTGAGTGTTGTCACAAGTAAACGTGGCTGTGGTTGATGGCGAGGCAGGTTGGGGAGTTGACACCAATATGTCCCCATAATTTGGTGCTATCAGTACTGGACAGTTAACAGCTAAAAATCATATACATTGTATGGTATACGCAGCTGCCACATAGGCGCTAGTTTATGTGAAGCGATCGTTTGAAGTAATGTCAAACGTATTTGATGTTACTTGATTTAAATTACCATGATTAAAGAGACTTATCGATCACTGCCATAACGTGTGGTGGATACGCACTTTAGTCTTAAGGTGGAATATTGTGCTTTAAAAAGATTATCTTCGTAATAATTCGCACTCAAATAAAATGTGTATTGACCAACTTCGCTGTGTCTAATCAGATCACATTGTCTTGAATGGTCGGTTAGTTCAAAACAAATTATAGGCCTATAATTATTACAAGTAGGCCTACCTTTACAAATTGGTGGTGATGTCCAGTTGCCATTCACACATTGCACAATTGCACTTCCATGAACAGTGAATCCTTGATGACAAGTAAACGTGATCGTGTCACCTTGTACTAGTCCAGTCATTTTCAGTATAATCCCGTGCTGTGTAGTTGGAACAGGTCCGCAAGGTTTCGCTAAGGAACACCCAAGTACATAAGTCACAAAGTAAAAGACCGATGTTCATTATATGCTTCTTCTGCCCAAGTATGGCAAACAGTAATACATTTACAACTAAGTTGGGATATCAACTCGTGGTAGTGACGTATTGTTTAAAATCCTTACAAAATAAATCAGGTTTAAGCCAAGAAAGATACGAATGTTTGCATTTTCAGTATTCTGAATGCATGTAACAAAGCAATAGTTTATTTTTCTCAACTCATTTATAAGTATGCCTTTATTAAGAAAGACACCATCTGCATTCGTTTTGCCGCGCGGATGATCAATGAGCTGATTCTTCGCATAACACATACAAGTATCCCCCCCCCCCCTATGATTACCTTACCGCATTTACAATATTTTACTCACATAATTTAATTTGTGTAACTCCAGCATTGGACCTAACGAATACAAGGAGCTAATAGAATGTCATATTTATTAAACATGTTAACCACACCCCTTATATATCTTCCCTAGGCAATGTCTCACAACGGAAGCGGCATGGTGGCTGACCCTGTGGGTTCCGGCTAGAGACCTTACTCAGGGAATGAGTCCTTCATGGCATCTCTAGTGAACATGATGGATTCTATGCAGCTATTACTACCTATAAAAGATGATCTTACGTATACATCGGGGATGTTCCGCTGACCATGCTCCACCCAATTGACATCTGCTTGCTATGTGTCCACTAAGCCAGTATCCCTGTGAACAGTCAAAGATGACTTCTTCTCCATAGCGTGTTTCATTAGTGCTCACTTGTAGAGGAGAATCCAAGATGGTGGCCGCTGGACAATCTGAATTTAAGCAAAAAAGCACATAGTGTCGTCCTCCTGGGAATTGAAAGTACATTATCAAAGCATATTTTAATTTTCAGCGGAATATATAGCGTGTCATCATAGCAGATATATTCACCCAGTACAATGTCAGCGACGCTGGTCCAACACTAAGCACACTCATGGATGATTTATATGAAGCGTGATATTTGAATTTGCATAAATAGACGTATATTACATTACATACCGAATATTTTATAAATCGACTCATGATAGATTGTAATCTGATGCTGTAATGTAATTATATTTGTGGGTAACCGGAAATAATTTGTGAACATTATATATCATTTTCTGCACTGCATATCAATTATGACAATAAACCAAGGCTTATACTGCTAAGTAAAATAATTTAAATAATATATCATAGCAGATATATTCACCCAGTCCAATGTCAGCGACGCTGGTCCAACACTAAGCACACTCATGGATGATTTATATGAAGCGTGATATTTGAATTTGCATAAATAGACGTATATTACATTACATACCGAATATTTTATAAATCGACTCATGATAGATTGTAATCTGATGCTGTAATGTAATTATATTTGTGGGTAACCGGAAATAATTTGTGAACATTATATATCATTTTCTGCACTGCATATCAATTATGACAATAAACCAAGGCTTATACAGCTAAGTAAAATAATTTAAATTTTCATCCACTTGAAGCTGGTGGGTGAACATTACTCATATTTGTTTAATTTGAGATCAGACATTTGAAAACCTTATTGTTTAAAAACAAACTCATTTCATTCTAAGTACATGTACCAGTGATCTAATCGGCTACTAAAGCGAATTAAAAACGACTACTGTCGTGACTAGCAAAGCAAAATGGTTAAGCTATAGCTGAACCTTCAGAGTATTTAGCTCTCCATCCTGTTCTGGATGTGGTAAGGTCCGTGGTGAAGATAATCGTGTATTGACCGTACTCTGCCCGTACAGATATGTCCTGCTGCTGTCCTGATACAGAAGACATGCCTTCAGATGATCGAATCTGCCAGAAAAAAAACATTTATCCCTTACAACGCTGAAATATGTGTGTATACACCACGAAGACCAAATGGTTTTTTCAATTTAAAATCAGCAAAAATATCTTAGTTAGCTCTTTCCGATTGATTAGAATACCTATGTTATGGGTCTACGGCTATTATAAATATTTGAATTCTTTCAGTGGGGGGACCGTTTTTATACGTCAGAATTAGACGTCTGTATAAATTATGTCAGATTATGACTTATAAAGACGGTCCCCGCAATGAAAGGGTAAATGTATGTACCAAACATAGTAATAATTGTTGAACAAACGGATTATGTTTCATCAACAGTTATGTCAAGTACAACAGGAATATTTTACATCTGTATTTCAGTGCAAATATATATTATTTTGTCTGTCTTTGTCGTTTTGGATCCACCACAATGATAATTAACTTGGTATTGGACATCCACTTGTAGTGCGAATTGTCGTCGCTCGAGGTAAATTTAATAAGGCAGAAGTTTTTCGTTGCCTTAGTATTGATGGGTCGTATGTGCTAATCTTTATAATAACTGAACGCAGTGAAAAGAAACCCACTGGGCACAAGACGTTGATGTGACGTTGAATCAACGTATTTGACGTTGATTCAAAGTACGTTTCAACTTCATACTTCAATACATGAGATGACATTGTTAAATTGTCCCCACATCATATTTCCACATTCCACTGGGCATACGACGTTGTTGCGACAATGAGTCATTGGCGTTGATTCAACGTCGCAACAAAGTTGTATGCACAGTGGGAAGCCCCAGTGAAACAAAAATAACATCACAAAATCATTAAATGTAACGTGAATACATTTATGACGATGAATAATAAATTACCCACACAAATAAGAAAAAATAACTAAATTCAATTTAGTTGTATTAATTAAAAAATAGAAAACCTATGTCTAAAATGTAAAGGAATGCACGCCATCGGTGACTGCATATGTGTGTACCAAGGAAAGATTTCGGCCGCAGCGGGCCTCGAACCAAGCCGGCCATGCAGCTAGCGACTGTCGGTGATTTCGGATCTCGACCATTTCGGACCTGCTGACTTCGGACGCCTATCGGTGATTTCGGACGGTGATTTCGGACCGTGTGCGGTGAAATCGGACGGTGATTTCGGACGGTGTGCGGAGATTTCGGACGCCGCGGTGAATTCGGACGGTGATTTCGGACGGTGTGCGGTAAATTCGGATGCCTAATTTAGTAGTCTTTTATATCACTATTTTGGTACTAATATCGCTAATTTCGGATGGTGATTTCGGACAGTGATTTCGGACGGTGTGATGTATAAAAAAAACTTACAGAGTACTCTCTTATATGACTATTCCTGTACTAATATCGATAATTTCGGACGGTGATTTCGGACGGTATTATGCAATAAGGAAACCTAATACAGTTACATGTATAGGCATCTTTTTTCAAATACTTATGCATATCATTTTAAAAATACAAAAATATGCAGACAACGGTCATACTTTTATGGCAAAACGGCAAGTTCACTCTCGAAACTGCGGTCAAGATAATGGAAGCACAATTTTCAAAAGGATGAAAATTATAGATAATACATTTTGTTATTATAATTATCATTTTCACGACCCTAGCACGTTATTAACGGAAAAAAATACAATAATAATTATTTAAACAATAAATATTCTATTTTAGAATGTTGACTGTGACCATCAGCAGAATAAGGGTTATTCACTCGCTGATAACGCGTGCCGCGATTTAAGACCCTTTACAGTCTGCGTGCTGCAATAAGCTTATCGTAACCTACGAATATGTTATAATTATACAGCATAACACTCTACTTTGTAGTTGATTTTGCAACTGACCTTAATCGGATTTAAAGTAATTTTTAATGCATGTTAAATTTTAAAACAAATAGTTGACGTGGAATACACGTCTTGTTGTCATGGTTATCAGGACGCAGAGGGTTAACGATCACGGCCCGCGCGTCCAGCATAGACGAGCCGGTGTAACACATAAATGTCGATCAAACATAATTGTAAACAATGAAATCCTATCTAAAATTCTTATCAGCATGATTAGTGAGTCATTAAATAACTTTAATAGGCCCTTACGATCAAATTTATCATTCATAAAAATAACATTTCAAGTGCTGCTTGCCGTGCTGACAGCAAACACGAGATGTTGAAACAATTCCTGGTGAACGCTGCATTATCATCTGCGACGCTGGCCCAGCATTAAAACAGCATTGGTTTAACCTCGCAATGGGTGGAGAATGAAATGCCATGGTCACACAAATGTGAAAAAGAATTTATTAATATTATTTTATTAACGCTGTATATCATTATTTTTATACTGTAAATATATACCCTGTGATCATGTCTGTTCGTTTTATTTATCATAATATTAGGCTTCCTTATAAATAATACCGTCCGAAATCACCGTCCGAAATTACCGATATTGGTACAGAAATAGTCATATAAAAAAGTACTATGCTAGGGTTTTGTGAACATCACATCGTACAAAATCACCGTCCGAAATCACTGTCCGAGATTACCATCCGACATCAACGATATTAGTACCAAATAATAATATAAAAGACTACTGAGTTGGGCGTCCGAATTCACCGCACACCGTCCGAAATCACTGTCCGATTTCACCGCAAACCGTCCAAAATCACCATCCAAAATCACTGATCGGCGTCCGAAATCACTAGTCCGAAATAGTCGAGGTCCGAAATCACCGGCCACCGCAGCTGACCATGACCAGTACCCACGGACTCTATGTCAACCACGCTACCAATGGGCTATCCGGACCCCACAGGATATAATATATATATACGACGACTACTGCACTGTGTTCAGTGCATTTATCTCAGCCTTCCACCTAATTATATCGCCGCTAACTTGAGACGACAGTCCAATGTTGTTTTAAAGCTGAGAAGCGACGCTGGCTCAGTATTAGCACAACACTGAACATGTCGTGTTCGTTGGAATACCCTTCATTTGGTTATTTGTTGTGTAGTTATTTGTCAAGTGAAGGATAAAAGTAATAGGGTTAAATTCAAAAGAATAACTACTGTTAAAGAGAAATCTAGCGATATATTAAGTTAACTGATTCAATAATGTGGGGAGCCTCCGTGACCGAGAGGTAGTGTGCTCGGCCTTACAGACCGTCAGGGCTCGAATTTCAAATTATGTGTGTGGAGGGTATTGTCATCTCATTCATCTCACCATTCTCATGAGGATATCTCGGCCCACTTTAGCCTAAATGTGCACAAAGGTGGCCTAAAACCTCATTTTATTTTTATCTTAAAGCGACACAATTAGGCTAAAATCAGCGGAAGTCTTTTTAAATTTAGGGTTGCAATGGCAACGTAGCAACGGTGCCGATAGCCCTATATATACATTTATTCTCGTATTCCTTATTTTAGACATGTATGGCCGAAATTAAATTTCATCATTATTTCTCGCTTAACTGGTAAATGTGCAACACAAATAAAAAACTTACGCAATTCTAGTTTATGGGCATATTCACATCTTATGGCCATATTAAGAAGTCAAAATAATAATTTTAGCCTGATTGTGTCGCTTTATACGTTGACAAGCTAGCTATACAGTCACAATTTCGTGGACTATTTTAATACAACTCACAACATCAGTACGTTATGATCACCTATCTGATGCGTAAGCCTATTCATAAGTACATTATCTTACGTATATGTACCTTGCGTACTAGTATTCTTAAAAATGCATTATAATGCTTAAAGTGGTTAATCTGTAGATGGAGAGTGAAAATCCTACATCGGGTTTGCGCCTGTAAATGGTGAACATTAGCGTTGATATACTTTACCAACATTAAGCCATCATTGGGCCTAAGCAACACGCTTCTGTTGTCACCGTGACATTAAGGTAAGCATAATCCCGATAATGTCCCCCTGTCATCATCGTTAAAAGCAGGCACCTTAGAAAAACCTAACCTAGATCTGATATAAATATACCTTAAAGGTGATCTATCATCCCTTGTATAGTATGAATAATTTTGTGACAAAAAAATCAAAGTTGCCACAAGATGGGGCACAAGTGTTTCCTTATATGGGGTGATTGGCTATCATGAGACCCTCTGAGAAAGTCACATGATAGCCAATCACCCCATATATGGCTGTCATGTGACCCTCTAAGAGGGTCACATGATCGCCAATGACCCCATATAAGGACATAATTATTCATACCATATAAGGGTTGATAGATCACCTTTAATCAAGTTAACAAAGCAATAGCTTCCTGTTATGACATCCCATCACAGCTCCATGTAATGGCATATAGATTGCTTTTTTGGTCTAGCATCAAACATTTACTAATGTAACACCGACGTTGTGTGTTTGTTTGAATTCTTCTCAGTGTGGAAAGGTAATTTGCGTGTCGTGTTTTTCTCTTTTGACTCAAAGCAAAATATTAATTAATTAATAAATATATTTGATATTATATTATAATAGTTGAAATCGCTAAAATATAATGATAGAAAAGGGTATACATATAACATAAAATATAATAATACAAAATTGATTGATTCTGTTGCCACAGACGCAAATCTGTGAGAGCAGATTCCACTATGTGACCACATATATATTTGAAGCTGTGGCCACATCAGAAATGTACAGAACTCGACGTTTTTGGAAACGGCACAAAATAGTTTTTGTAGTACTAGTCAGGAATCAATATTTTTTCGACGTAGATTAATGCAGTTTTAAAGATAATCTGCAAAGGGGGTACGTAAGCCTGAAAAAATGATGTATGTGTCTACAGTCACGTATTTTTCTATATAGGGGGATTTTCGCAGACTCTTTCAACAACATACACAACATACAATATCCCTTTGTATGTCAGCCGTTCTGAGATGCCCTCTGCATGGTGCTGAGATTAACCACACCCACAAAATCTCATTTATATTATCAAGTACGAGATGTGACACAAAACACAAATTGTTGTAAATATACGCACAACGCACATGGCCAGAATGCGTTGAAACATTGCGTTTATGGTACTAAACGTATTTTATCTGCAGCGATATTCAAATGCGCATGTAATGAATGATCCCACATGCAACGAATACATTCACATATGGTAATTCTGTATAAATGCGAAATTGTCAAAATGAAAATAGTTTTCGCATAAATGCGAAACTGGCGAATTTCCGTAGTCATGTAAATAAAACACTCACGTTGAACATGATACAGTGAGCTATAACATACACTGAATTTCAATTATGGCGTACTAAATTTTTCGTACCATTTGTTATCCACTTGATTGCTGACACAATTTGCTGTTTCAAATGGATGAACATAACGTATTGATGGATTTTAAAAAGGGGCCTGAATGTAATATTTTAGAAATCAGCAAACTGACCGACACAATGTCTCGGTCGTACTCTGTGTCAAACTGGGTGAAATACAACGTGAGAGGATCAGATTGCGGGTGGGTGATGGTCCAGGAGCAGCTTATGTTTCCTGGATAGCCACCAGTCCCGTATCCCGGTGACTGCAGCTCTCCGGATCTGCCCTTCACTGGGATGTCTGAACAACCTGTAAGTAAGGTAAAGGTTTTTCAGGGTTTTACAAAATGTTCTTGCTTTTATTTTCACCTCGTGGTGTGAATTATATTTCGCATCTGTGCTTAATGATATCATTGCAAAAATATAACGCTATAATTATGTACTCATACAACAATATTTGTCAATTTTTTGTATCTATTCCATACTGTTTTAAGTTAAAGTTTAATTTAAGCTGGACTTTTCTTAATTTGTCACAAATACTGGTCTATCAATGAATATCAACTCGTGTTTACCAACTATGAATTAGTGGTATACAGAGTTTGAAGATCTGCTATAAATTGTACTTTTCGTGAGTCAAACACAATATTCAAGACTATGTTGTTTGAAAGCAATCTTGATACTTGTCAGTAACCTTAGTTAATATATTTTCTTTTCCTTTTATTTGTCATAGGAAAATGGGTATTATCATTTTCGTGATAAAGCTTTTAAGACGATTGTTCCTTTAATTTCTACCGGGTTGTTGAGTATTATCCTTGGTAGTATACACCCAATAACTTAAAGCGACACAATCAGGCTAAGCATATCCATAGACTAGAACTGTAAAAGTGTTTTTTATTTTTTGTGCTGGTTATTTTCCATGCATGTCCAAAATAAGAAATACGGGAATTTCGTCTCTATATCTCGCTTAACTGGTAAATGCGCAGCACAAAAATTTAAAAACTTGTAAGTTCTAGTCTATGGACATGTTTACACCATATTATGGTCATGTTAGGACTTTAGCCTGATTGTGTCGCTTTAAGATGGCTGCCACCTTGAAAATATAATATTTGTACAATATAATATAGTGTACAAAGAAAATACAACCATACTTTTACAACTCTTTGATACAAAACGATTTGAAATAAAATGAAATTAAATGAAAAACTTCTAATGCGCCCAAATCCTCGTTGTCCCGAGCTCAGAGGGGCTGTAAATCCGAATCAGGCTCGTTATCATTGTCCGTTTGCCGCTCCAATTCGTAGATCCAGCATGCCGGTGTAGCCGCCCAGAGTAACCCCCCCCCCCCCCACTGAAGTATACCCGGGTATATTCTGAACTATTCCCGGGTATAATCTGGAATATATCCTGGGGTATAGTCTGGGAGCTCCCAAACTATACCCCAGGGTATATTCTGGGAGCTCCCAGAGTATACCCCACATGCTCAGACTATACCCCATCAAATTCAGGGTGGGGTATAGTCTGAGAGATAGGGGTATACTCGTGGATATATTATATATGATTACACTCAATTCTAAATTCGATATTGAAAAGTTATCTCCCATGTTTTAACCCTTTGAAATCTAGAGTATCTTATGTTTCATCGTGTACTAACTTTTATTATCCATCTGAGGGCTAGCGAATCAAGTGTCTTACGTATTAACTATCATTACATTAACTTTCTGGTGGTTAGAGTATCGCATGTCTAAAGTATTAACCCTCTGGGTGGTAGACCACCATATGTCTAGAGTATCACATATCTTGTCTATTAATCGTCTGGGGGCTAGACTGTCAATTGTCTCTGATTTTAACCTTCTGATTGCTTGAGTGTCATATGGATGGTATCATGCAAAACTGGTCTAACCCATATTTTGGTGTTTTCAGCAATCAAGCATTGAAAGTTTTGACCCTTCTGGTAAATCAGGCAGCTGAGATAAAACATTTAAAAGCCTAACACGGAATGTACATAGGATGTACATCAGTGTACATTAAAATTATAAAAAAAAATTTATAAATATGGTTAATGCGAAATTAAAGCACTTTAAAGTTGGTTACATGAGGGTTAGACCATTTGTGCATGTTGTTTTTTTGTTTGGTCCAACCCACAATTTTTAAATAAATAATTATGCTGCCCAAACCCATTAAACACACTGTATATTTTTTCAATTGAAGAAATGAATCAATTTTTCTTAATTATATTTTATTTCTCTATTATATCCTACCTGCTTTGTAATCTGCTGCAAAGCCAGTAGCGTTTGATGACGACTTCGTGGTTCGGAGTATGACACGTAGATCATCGGAAGTGGATATCAAAGGAGAGGTAATGTGCCGCGCCTCACCCCCCACAATACGTGCCAGAAGGGGGGAGTCCACGTGACCACCGTCACGGATCTCAATCCAGTCATCATTAGACAGAAACAGATGATTCACCTAAAATTACAATCATCACATACTAGCAGTCACCATCAGACAGAGACAGGTGATTCACCTAAAATTACAATCGTCACGTACTTACAGTCACCATCAGACAGAGACAGGTGATTCACCTAAAATTACAATCATCACATGCTAACAGTCACCATCAGACAGAGACAGATGATTCACCCAAAATTACAATCATCACGCCCTATCAGTCATCATCAGACAGAGACAGGTGATTCACCTAAAATTACAAACTTCACGTACTAACAGTCACCATCAGACAGAGACAGGTGATTCACCTAAAATTACAATCGTCACGTACTAACAGTCACCATCAGACAGAGACAGGTGATTCACTTAAAATTACAATCGTCACGTACTAACAGTCACCATAAGACAGAAACAGGTGATTCACCTAAAATTACCATCATCACGCCCTAACAGTCATCATCAGACAGAGACAGGTGATTCACCTAAAATTACAATCATCACGTACTAACAGTCACCATCAGACAGAGACAGGTGATTCATTTAAAATTACAATTATCACGTACTAACAGTCACCATCAGACAGAGACAGGTGATTCACCTAAAATTATAATCGCCACGTACTAGCAGTCACCATCAGACAGAGACAGGTGATTCACCTAAAATTACAATTATCACGTACTAACAGTTATGATCAGACAGAGACAGGTGATTCACCTAAAATTACAATCGTCACCTACTAACAGTCACCATCAGACAGAGACAGGTGATTCACCCAAAATTACAATCATCACGCACTAACAGTCACCATCAGACAGAGACAGGTGATTCAATTAAAAGTACAATCACCACGTACTAACAGTCATCATCAGACAGAGACAGGTGATTCACCTAAAATTACAATTATCACGTACTAACAGGCACCATCAGACAGAGACAGGTGATTCACCTAAAATTACAATCTTCACGTACTAACAGTCACCATTAGACAGAGACAGGTGATTCACCTAAAATTACAATCGTCACGTACTAACAGTCACCATCAGACAGAGACAGGTGATTCACCTAAAATTACCATCATCACGCCCTAACAGTCATCATCAGGCAGAGACAGGTGATTCACCTAAAATCACAATCGTCACGTACTAACAGTCACCATCAGACAGAGACAGGTGATTCACCTAAAATTACAATCGTCACGTACTAACAGTCACCATCAGACAGAGACAGGTGATTCACCTAAAGTTACAATCGTCACGTACTGACAGTCACCATCAGACAGAGACAGGTGATTCACCTAAAATTACAATCGTCACGTACTAACAGTCACCATCAGACAGAGACAGGTGATTCACCTAAAATTACCATCATCACGCTCTAACAGTCATCATCAGACAGAGACAGGTGATTCACCTAAAATCACAATCGTCACGTACTAACAGTCACCATCAGACAGAGACAGGTGATTCACCTAAAATTACAATCGTCACGTACTAACAGTCACCATCAGACAGAGACAGGTGATTCACCTAAAATTACAATCGTCACGTACTAACAGTCACCATCAGACAGAGACAGGTGATTCACCTAAAATTACAATCGTCACGTACTAACAGTCACCATCAGACAGAGACAGGTGATTCACCTAAAATTACAATCGTCACGTACTAACAGTCACCATCAGACAGAGACAGGTGATTCACCTAAAATTACCATCATCACGCCCTAACAGTCATCATCAGACAGAACCAGGTGATTCACCTAAAATTACCATCATCACGTACTAACAGTCACCATCAGACAGAGACAGGTGATTCACCTAAGATTACCATCATCACGTACTAACAGTCACCATCAGACAGAAACAGGTGATTCACATAAATTAAAATCGTCACGTACTAACAGTCACCATCAGACAGAGACAGGTGATTCACCTAAAATTACAATCGTCACGTACTAACAGTCACCATCAGACAGAGACAGGTGATTCACCTGATATTACAATCGTCACGTACTAACAGTCACCATCAGACAGAGACAGGTGATTCACCTAAAATTACAATCGTCACGTACTAACAGTCACCATAAGACAGAAACAGGTGATTCACCGAAAATTACCATCATCACGCCCTAACAGTCATCATCAGACAGAGACAGGTGATTCACCTAAAATTACCATCATCACGTACTAACAGTCACCATCAGACAGAGACAGGTGATTCACCTAAAATTACCATCATCACGTACTAACAGTCACCATCAGACAGAGACAGGTGATTCACCTAAAATTACCATCGTCACGTACTAACTGTCACCATCAGACAGAGACAGGTGATTCACCTAAAATTACCATCATCACGTACTAACAGTCACCATCAGACAGAGACAGGTGATTCACCTAAAATTATCATCATCACGTACTAACAGTCACCATCAGACAGAGACAGGTGATTGACCTAAAATTACCATCATCACATACTAACAGTCACCATCAGACAGAGACAGGTGATTCACCTAAAATTACAATCGTCACGTACTGACAGTCATCATCAGACAGAGACAGGTGATTCACCTAAAATTACCATCATCACGTACTTAACAGTCACCATCAGACAGAGACAGGTGATTCACCTAAAATTACAATCGTCACGTACTAACAGTCACCATCAGACAGAGACAGGTGATTCACCTAAAATTACAATCGTCACGTACTAACAGTCACCATCAGACAGAGACAGGTGACTCACCTGAAATTACCATCATCACGTACTAACAGTCACCATCAGACAGAGACAGGTGATTCACCTAAAATTACAATCGTCACGTACTAACAGTCATCATCAGACAGAGACAGGTGATTCACCTAAAATTACCATCATCACGTACTAACAAACACGAGACGCTAACCCTATGTTAGATCATTGCTTGGCCATCGTCGCTGACGGTGAGCCAACGATGGGCTAACTTTGAGTCACGGATCTGAAGTCAATCATTACTTGAAATTTACAGGTCATTCAACTGAAATTACAAGCATGTGCCTTCATGGCTTTCCAGGAAAACTAAGGAGATTATGTTAGACCGAATGTTAAGCCATTGCTCGGCCAGCGTCGCAGACAGTGAGCCAACAATGATCTTATGCTGGGATCTTAAGTCAATCATGGCCAGAAATCGACAGATCATTTCGTCCCCTCAGAGCGAAAGGATCCTATCTGCCACTCTAACGAGTGTCAGATAGGATCCTTTAGCTCCGAGTCGACGATTTAGTCAGGTGTTTTTCTCTGTGTTTGCATGTTATATAGGTATTGTACTATATGAAACTGCATGATGGCATTCTCACACTATTAAGCATTTTTATATAAAATATATCTTCCATGCATGGTGTGTCAGATGCTTATGATGGATTAATACAGTTCCGAACTAAATTATCCACCACGAAATGTTCGTGAATTAGATCAGTTCAGCAGCGAATGACAAAAGATCATGACCCACCAACATATTATAATGATCGTGATAACATGGTGACGGAGTTGTCACTAAACCAAGAGAGCGAGCTAAATATGTTAACGACCCAACGATGAAGAGTAAATTTTGAGGCATTTTTTTCATGAAATCTATACTCTTAGCCCAATTAGGCTTACCACTTGTTGATATGTCACATACACATCATGACAATGCTATAACAGGTATGAGACATTATACCCCAGTCATATTATAACATGCCAACAATTTACAATTATGAAATCTAATCTGCAACTGTATAAAATTATGACAAATGTCATTTGTGTGTAAGGGAGCGACGGGCAAAGGGGGCCAGTGAGTAGAGGAGGCCATCAATGATATTTTAATTATGAGGTGTTGTATCAAATATTAATGACGTAGTTATGAATTGTGAATATGTGCATACAAAAACATAAATGGCTCATACATATCGTAGATAAAAATAATAGAAGACGGTGGGTTTATGGCAACATATATTTGTATGAATTTCTTGGTGAATTGATGTGATTTCTTCTGAAAATCTATTGTTTTGTGTGGTACATTATATTGCTTTTGTTTTCCATTCATTACTTCAGTCAAGAGATCACATTGGGGAGAGGGAATAGATTTAGATTTCCACCTCTACCCCTTGAGCGAAGGGGACCAGGACAAAGAGGGCCATGCCATTTCAATACAAAAACAATACAGCATGGTATAAGAAATGCATTGACATAACAAAAAGAGAATCACCAAGGAGCTGACAAAATCATAGTGCAACATGCATTTCTATCACCTTCATCGGTTGTATTCGTCATAACTGTAATGGCTGACGATACTTATGGCCCAGTGTCGCAGACAATGGGCCAAAATAGGTCAAAGCTCTCAATCTAATCATAAATAGACAGGTCGTTCAACTGAAATTGAAATCTTTGAAATAATGTGTTGAAACGTTATTTTGATTTATTTTGTTATGTTGCTTAAATTTAATGCTAAGATATTTGAAATGCAGTTAGATAAGCGACTTGATAGTTCCCCTTGTGCAATTTAGCAGAGGTGTTCCCAGAAAGTTCATGTGATAGTATACATGCCGTAATCTTTGATAATCATTTGACATGGAGCAATAAATTAGAGCAAAAAATTAAAGCTGATTTTTTTCCGAAGAGAATTATGGTTAACACATCAACCAGTTTTCTATTTAACTGCATGTCCCAATTATATTCGTTTTTTATTTCCTATTAGCACATCAAATACCAATTTTTGAACATGTTATTGATAAAACGTGACATCAATCGACAAGATTTCAAAATCGTCGACGTCAATTTTGGCAAATCTTAAAAATTTTCTTGATAATTTTCACTCACTAAATTCCAATTAAATAACCTCGCTATTAAAGGGCTTGTGTTGTATAATGCTGAGAAAATGGCTACCTTTAACGTGATAATCTGGTGAGGCTCTGCAGTGATCCCCCAGACACATGTGACATGAGCGGGATATTGGGGATAGCCTGGACTTGTCAGATCCTGCCACGATCCCGATGCCGTCAGCTTACCTCCACATACCCGACTCTCTGGCGGATAAAAAAAATGGAAAAAAATATAAAGCTGAACATTTCAGGATATATGCTCAAAATATCCTTCTTTATTAGTCCCAAAGTTTCCCCTGAGAGGAGCATCCTTTGTTTGGCAAAATTCGAAAAGGCCACCAAGCACAATGTTGAAATTGTAATTCCTGAACTATTTGACACAAATTTTAATGTAATACCTCATTTTCCCATGAATTGTATTGCTTAAGTCATTTCTTAAGCTATTAGTAACTGTTAAGGTCTCGTTGAGGAATAAATCCAAGATGGCCGCCATTTGAGGTTTGATTGGGACCTCAATTGCATTAATTCGCTGTACTTACTGTACCAAGGTTCCCATTCAGCTTTTACCTCGCAGACCTGCTGCATCAAAACATGCAACCAGTTTTTTCAACCACACCCAATCATTTTCATTAATTTGGGAGGTGCTGTATCAAGCTCGTGACAACTGGTTACAGGTTTTCATTTTAAATTTGCTATCCCCAGCCTATTATTATTATTATTATTATTATTATTATTATTATTATTGTTATATTATTATTATTATTATTAGTAGTAGTAGTAGTAGTAGTGGTAGTAGTAGTAGTAGTAGTAATAGTAGTAGTGGTAGTGGTAGTGGTAGTGGTAGTAGTAGTAGTAGTAGTAATAGTAGTAGTAGTAGTAGTAGTAGTAGTAGTAGTAGTAGTAGTAGTAGTAGTAGTAGTAGTAGGGGTATATTATTATTATTATTATTATTATTATTATTATTATTATTATTATTATTATTATTATTATATTATTATTATTATTAGTAGTAGTAGTAGTAGTAGTAGTAGTAGTAGTAGTAGTAGTAGTAATAGTAGTAGTGGTAGTGGTAGTGGTAGTGGTAGTAGTAGTAGTAGTAGTAGTAGTAGTAGTAGTAGTAGTAGTAGTAGTAGTAGTAGTAGTAGTAATAGTAGTAGTAGTAGTAGTAGTAGTAGTATATTATTATTATTATTTTTATTATTATTATTATTATTATTATTATTATTATTATGATTATGATTATGATTATGATTATTATTATTATTATTATTATTATTATTATTATTATTATTATTATTATTATTATTATTATTATTATTATTATTATTATTATTATTATTATTATTATTATTATTATTATTATTATTATTATTATTATTATTATTATTATTATTATTATTATTATTATTATTATTATTATTATTATTATTATTATTATTATTATTATTATTATTATTATTATTATTATTATTATTATTATTATTATTTTTATTATTATTATTATTATTATTATTATTATTATTATTGTTATTATTATTATTATTATTATTATTATTATTATTATTATTATTATTATTATTTACGATTCTTCTATAGCGCTAAAGCTCATTAAATGGATCTTAGCACTTTACAAATAAAATTATTTTGAAAAATGTAACAAATAACATTTCTTTAAAATCAGTGTCTTTGAATAATAAATATTATATACTAAAATAGTGCCTTTGAATAATAAATATTATGATGGTGTCTTTGAATAATAAATATTATATAGTGTAGTGTTTTGTGAAGAAAAATGTCTTAATTTAACGCTTCAAACTTGCGAGTTGCGAAAACTTGCATGTCGTAACTCTGTTGGTATGGCATTCCACACTCTGGGACCTGTTACACTGAACGCTTGCTGTCCGACACACTTCTATCCTACAAGCTGCCGGAGATGATGAGTGTCTACTTGGCGGAGACGACTGTCGCGTTGATGTATGGTTAATAACTCCTCCAAGAAAGAAGAGGCCAAATCATGCAAACAATTGCGCAACTGCGCAAGTGCCCTTTCTCTGTCTTCAGGGATGTGCGGGTCAAAAGTTATAAACAGCTGCAAGTCATCTGCATATTTGTGGTACTTGATACCATGACGTTTACAAATACGTTGCAGTGGTGTTGTCAGCAACATAAACATCACAGGACCAAGCACCGATCCCTGAGGCACTCCATAGTGTAAAGGTACACGCTCTGATGTGGAAGTGCCAATTTGGACTTGCTGTGTATGGTTTTTCAGTTAAGTTTTGAAGCACGAGAGTGCCTTGACTTTGACTGCAAACTCAGCATCCATGATGTCAAGTATCTGGTTCTGATCTATGGTGTCAAAGGCTGCAGACAAGCATTACACACACTGCTCCCTTGTTGTTGTCTAACGCCCGTGTCATTATGGACGTGGAGTAGTGCTGTTTCAGTGATGTGTAGCGATCTGTAAGCAGACTGGTGTTTTTCGTGGAGTTCATTTATGCTATTATTGTACATGTATATATGTCAGGGGTAAATGTTGTGATGTATATGGCACTGTGCATTATAAAAAACCGTAGAAGTTCCTCGATAATAGTGGGACATATCCCTTCCCTTTGTCGCGATATTGCCATGACTGTGCTGAAAGCAACGTAAAGCAATATTCTCTTGAAATAAAGACATGTGTATAGATGATAGATATTTTGTAATGTCCGTGGTTTGGCTGGGTAGATCTATATCTTAAAACCTTAGTGGGGCATATGTACTTGTAAAATACCATTCAAATAAAAAAAATTGCCACCACAAAAAAATAAGATTTATTATTATAATAGAAAAGTTATTTTAGTGCATCTAAATGCATATATGGCAGTTCTGCATTAGATAAGCCTGACTATTTTTACTTATAACATAGTATTTTTCTCCATTTTCTTGATTCACCCCTTTCGATCTCAATCTGTTTAAGAGGTTTTTATTTTCAAATCTTTCTTCATATCTAATTGATGTCTGATTTCTGATGTAATTGGTCTGTCTCGTGAGATAAATTTATTTGAGTTATGTTTGTAGTGCCCCTGCTTCCCGTGTATGTGTTTTAACGAAATACTTATTCCATTATATTTAGTAATATCAGGTACACATTAACATTGATTGTTTCATTGAATAGCTCTTACCTTTGATAATATACTGAATAGTTAAAGGATTTTTAGTGCTGAACAATACAATTAGTGGTACCAGGCGAAGCTATCTTGGTGTGGTATGTTGTGCATGTCACAGCTTGCCCCATCAACAATATTTTAAATCATTCCATGCGTCTTAATTCATCATTATTATTATTATCACATGAAAGGCTTGAGTTACACCGAGGACAATTTACCGGACTAAACAACCTAGCATTGCCACACTTGATTCTAGAAATACTTTTTACTGCCACTATGTTTCCAAATAAAAAATTATATGGACAAAAAAATGGCTTAATTTTTAAAATTGTTGTTCTTCTTGTTGTTCTTCAATTTCAGTATTGTACCAGGCGCCATTTTAATTTTTTGCAAACGGAAAACGAATGAGGCATTACAACTTAAAAAGAAGACCTCTGAAAATATTTGTAAGTTAAAATTGTTTTAATGGCTTCTGGGGGCCATTTTGGTTTCTGGCAACAAAATACATGTTCCGCTCCTGGGAAACATTGAGACTTGTGGCAGGTCATAAATGATGACCATCTAAATACCTCCTGAATTTTCAGCTTTAAATTATTTTTTCCCATCTTTACCCCTAAATATGCCTAGAATTCCTGGACAATTTTGCTTACAATGCGAAAATAATTCATAAAATTCATAATAGGAATTACTTCTGAACATCCAAGTCGAACCAATCGTTGGGCATAATACAGGTTACCGTAGTCTATCACTGACGCCGGAAATAATGAAGGCTAAAACCCTTCGCCACAATCTCGAACGAGCATGGCGCAGATCTCGCGCACATCTAGATTGTTCTCGTTACAAACATCAATGCCACCTGTGTAATGGAATGAAGACAAAAGCTAAATCGAAATATTTAGCTGATGTTATTTCAGAAAATTCGGACATTCCCCGTCGCCTATGGAAATTATTAAATAACATTCTGCATAGAATTCCACCTCCTGCTCTGTCAGAATTCACATAAGTATAATTACTTTGTGATTATTTCTCTAAGTATTTTGTGGATAAAATTGAAACTATCCGTTCCAAATTTCCAGATAAAGTACAGAATATTCCACAAGTGAAAAAAACAGAAATTAGATCCAAAGTGAACGTTTTTGAACGTGCGTCAGAAGATGAAATTACAAAGCTTATTTTGAGCTCATCTTCAAAATTATGTGATCTGTACCCCATTCCTACAAGCGTGTTGAAAAATTGTCTTGACATATCAATCACTGACATAATTAACATTTCAATGGAAACTAGTACATTTCTTGAAACTTTGAAAGAAGCTCGTGTAAGACCACTGCTGCAAAAAACATATCTTCCTCAAAACGAGCTGAAAAATTAAAGGCCGGTATCCAACTTAAGTTTCATTTCCAAAATCTAGTATTTTAATCTCCAGTATCTTGCGTTAATACTTTTGACTAAAGATCATGTTATGTTATATACAATTTTTACTTAAAGTTTTTAAATTATATTTTTACGCAGAAGGCATATCACAGTTGTATTTCACATAATTGATCATTGTCACGGAGCAGTTTCTGGCTTCAAAGTCCTACAATTACACTTTGTAAATCATTTCCTATGTGGAATTAAAAACAGAAGCAAACTAAACTCACCAGCAGTCCAAGATAAGGAAAACCCGCCACGTTGAGTAGAATGATCTGATACAAAAGTGATAATTATACTGGATACTAATGTTACCAGTTTATCTGGCAGCTGATCACCAGAGTATTCGGCTATCATATCCCCATCACGAGGTAGTCCTCCAGCCCATATTGTCACAGCGTCATAGCTCAACTCAGTGGAAAAACTGGCAAACTGGAAACGGATAATCTCTTATTTTACTTCATCACGTTCTAGAGCAAATTGCTGATTATAAATATTTCATTTTCATATTTTCCAATTGGTTTCACGTTGAGTTTTCTGAAGCAATTTCTATCTCCAATTGCATTAAATAATAATGCATTAGGCCTGGACATTTTCTGACCATTTTTTTCTTTGAAAAATAATATTGTTGGTAAGTGGGTACGCATTATCATTGCACAGCAGCCAGAAATAGTACCGTATGCTGACTCGTTTGACTTTCAATTGCACACTATGACCGCTAGAGATTAATATACGGTCATCATGTCCTAGAAGTTGATGTTTTACATCTCCAGATTATCCTTTCCAGAGTCACTTAAAATCTAGAAATTTTAATTAATGTTATATTTTAAATGATTTTGTTTGACAAAGCGTAAAACATATAATCCGTCGTACATATTTAGGTGTATAATAAGAGTAAATATATTTGTATATGTACATGACTATTTGCAATGGTACGAGTCATTGATTTCAATTATTAAATATATAGAAGTTGTGCTTCCTTTTTCAGCTGAAATCGAGAAATTACTTTGGACTTTCACTGTTCGCTTATTGATAGAAAGTGTAGTACATAGTATGCCAATTTTCAAGTTGAAATGAGTATTTGTATTACCATTACCACCAGTCGATCACTAGGTGGCACAGTGATTCTCCAGCTACAGGATGCATAGGGAGGATATGATTGTGGGAAGCCTGGTGAATAGATGTCACCCATAGTGCCTGTAATATCACCACCACATGCATCTGTAACAGGTAATACAAATATTAATGACAGAATATGTTAACCCCTAGAGCGCGGGGATCGACTTTAGACGTTAGAATCTTACGTTTGTGGATGTCAAATTCTGACGTTTAAAGTCGACCCAAAATATTTGTAATGACCGTAGACCCATAACATAGGTATTCAAATGGAGCGGTAGAAGCTAACTAAGCCATTTATGATGATTTCAAATTGAAAAAATAACCTCTGTTCTCTATGGTTTATATAAAAAATATGTTAAGCGCATTGACGACGTCATTCGTGTCTAGTAGGGCATACATATCATCAATTATAGTTCTTTTGATATTTGATCAACTTAATTGTTAGCCAGAGCAGAGCTGAGCAGATATTAACCCTTAAAGCACCGAAATACTTTCCTTGCAGCATGGAGATCAAAGGGTTTTTTCAACCTAAAATCTTAGCCAGCTGTTTCTGATTTCATTTGAATACTTATGCTATGGCTCTACGGCCATTATTAATATTTTTACTCTTACAGTTCAGAGATCGACTTTAGACTTCAGAGTCTGACGTCTACAGACGTCAGATACTGCGCAATATAAAGTGCTAATCACGGCGACGTGAGAGGTACAATGTAGGTGGAGGGTTGCATTTCAGTGATTAAACCCCATTATAATTACATGTTTTCAGAGATAAAATGCGAAGAAAAATTGGCTGATAGATCTATCAGCCTGCACTTCTTTATTTCGATGTGGCATTTACATTTCTTACAATACAATTCGATTGTTTTTAAATATTCTTGTATATAAAATCCAAACTCATTTACACGTCGTTTTTCTCGACCTGACGTGTCAGGACGAGAAAACTGGTCGGTGTAAATGAGTTAAAGAATGACCATCACAGTTGTCCTCGTCTGAGCCGTCCCCGCAATCTGACAGGCCGTCACAGAGCCACCTGTTGTTCACACAGGTACTTCCGTCCCAACAGCGGAAGTCTTCGGCGGCGCATGCGTCCTTTTCACAGATATAATACAAAGACATCTCACACTGCTCGTGACGCCATCTATGTTTCACGTCAGCGATATCATCCTCTGTAATTCCCAGGTTTACACAGGAATCTGTGATTAAAGATACACACAATCACTTAAATCACTGTTTGACACTTTTACGTCACGGTGAATTAATAGAGTCCCAGTTAAGCCATAACAATATTGGAATGCCTAAATCAACCATTTACCTTTTGCGAGTTGCTGGTTGTTAACGTCCCAGAATGTAACATATGGGGACAATAATTCGCCGTTCGGCCACCAGCATTCTGATCTATTGCAGCTCAATCCTAAAATAAACTAACTAATCATCTGAATAATCTATGGGGAACAACTATGGAAGTAATCTAGAACAACTGTTTTTTTAATAACATAATAATATTTAGAAGTTTTGCGCTACATCATTTACCAGGCAAAACGTAATAGTCCACCTGTCCATCATTCAATCTCTATGACGTAGCAGTTAGACTCACCAGTGCTCACGTGTCTGAGCCAAATTAAGTTATCTTAAAACACAGAAACTAACCTGCTAACAGTCCCCTCAACGCGTTCAACACTAGACAAAAACCGCCACCGTTTGCCCTGCATCATTGAGAAACCTGCCCTCCCCTATGATCTATTATCTCGTTCACCGTTGTCTCGGTCCCCAGCAAACACACGAAACATTGACCCAGTGTTGAACTAACGTTGGGCCACCGTCTTCGACGGTGACCCAACGTTAGTCCAACACTTGATTATTGTTTCGTGTTTGCTGGGTCTGGAGTGACTTTCTCACCTATCCACACTTTACTCAGCAGCTGGAAAGGATCTGCAATTGCATTAGCTGACAAGTCTCCCACCAGAGATTCAATTTGTTTCAGCGCCGCCTGCGCCAGAAGATCGTTCAGAGTGTTGTCCTTTATTTTCACCAGATGACCTTGCTGTCTGAAACAGTTTTTGCTTGTTGAGCATAGCTTATTTGTGCTTTGTTTTGACATGTTAAACTATTGGCTCTCCTCCAGCATTATTTGACTACCGTATGTTGATCTAATGTTACTAATAATTAAGAGAAAATCCCTTGATATGTTATGCTACTAGCATTTGGAAAGTGAATGGAATTTGTTTTAAAACAGTACATCCTACCCTGAACAAGCTAGTAGAGCCTGTCGCCATGGCAATGGCTCATCCGACGTGCAATAACATTTATCTCTCAGTATAATCCAATCTGCACAACAGAATAATCAGGATATGTTATGTTCTAATCCTATTTTGTAATAATGTTTTTTGTTGCTGACACAAATTAAAATTTACACAAAGTACAAATCACCGATCAATAAAACAAAATATTCTAAATTTCTATCACTGTTTTACATAATCTTATTATATGTTTTCAAATTTTATTCTGCGAAAAGTGTAGACGAAACATTATGAAATAATTGCACTCATGGCATGCAGAATGAATGCTTAGATTAATGGAATTTAAATGGAATAAAAACGTGACTTCAAGCATACATGAGAGATATAGAATTAATGCCATATCAATGATGCATGATTGGGTGGAGTAAAATGTGTTATTAATACATAATACCTTCATTTTAATTACACAGAAAACGAGATTAGAAAATTTAAATTTTTTTGTGTCCAGAGAATTCAGTTGTACAATTAATAATATTTTTTATAACACAACCTCGAGTATAAGGACAACTATGTTACCCGTTCTTTCCCATAATTCTGAATATTGATTTGTAAGAAGGGAAAGTGTCTGTAGATTCAAGGATGGTGAAATGTACGTGTGTAAGCCCTCCGTGTAATTACCGTCTGGACACTGAAGACTGTTTATGGAAGCTGGATCCTGATTGGAGGTTAAACCTGTGTCATCCGTGGCCACGGACCGTCCCTGCTGAAACAACATAAACTCTCCTTATAACCGACATTGGCTAAAAGGGTTGGCTCAAAACTGATGTCATACTAAACGATATGTACATATATGATAGTTGTGAAAAATGACCGAGTATGCATACATATATGACAAAATTTGTTTAATTGCTCCAACATAACGACTTCATGTTGTCAACATGGATCCTTGATATTAATGGTAAATGTAGAATAGCGCGTGTCAATATCGCTATAATTAATAAGTATTACAATACATATTATGTTAGAAACAATCCTTTGACCCTAAGAGCTCGAGGATTGACTTTAGACGTCTCAATCTTGGTGATTGATTTTACCGCTAAATATTTTTTAAATACTGTAGATCACACAAATAATGGGTATTAGGTATATATCACTCACCATGAAGATAACTACCAAAAATATTGCTGAGGATGTCATGTGTCCGGAGTCACAGTAGTTTCCAAGGAGTATCATTATATAACGTTTGGTATATTTTTCATTCTCTTGCACAGGGCAGTGGAACTAATAGAACACGTGAAGGGCATAAGTATAACAAGCAATGATTTCAGGTGGTATATTATTTAGATTAACAAGTAAGGTATTTTATCCATAAAAAAAATATTGGCCCTAACAACCTTTCTCCAACATTTCTAAAGCATCTTGAATTCTCAATTCGTTTTTTTGCAGACGCGTCTGGCCTCCAGACGCAGGGTTCGTAATAACGGTCTGATGCCGAGGTATTTCCCAACAGCATTGAGTCAGATATGCAGTAGAACAATTATACTATGAAATCCTAACTGATAATTAGCTTTTGTCAGTTGATGAGTTCAAGTTGGAAATTGAGTTATCATGTTCAGTTTGAACTAAAAGCGTACAAATGCAGCGCGTACATGTATGACTAATCTTCCTATCTACAATAATCACATAATATTTCACGGAAGTGACATGGTTATCATGGTTACTGTACCCAACGATTGATTCGATTGTACACAGAATAAGATGTAGTGCTTCATCAGTAGAAAACCAATGGACGAGAGTCTGATGAGTGTCGCATAAGTCGGCGTAGGTCAGACGACAAGTGGAGTGTTATTTACAGCATTGGTGACAGCTGTGCCAATTTCCCACCTCGCACGCCTCATTCACCGCGCTCCTAAACAAGGATCCATCGTGCTATCACAAATCATCATCACAGCCGACTCTTCCTGTAATTAGGTAAACCGTCCGCCTGTCTGTCTGCACAGTCCTTAACCGATCACTTGACCAATATTCTGCAGGTGACCACACTCCAGTGTCAAATAACCGTGAACTACCTTCTCGAGAGCTGGGTGTGGTGTTAGTGAGGGTCGCCTCAGTAAACGATCTGCCTTGTGCTAATATTGACGCGTATGTGTGAATGTAAAGGGTATATTTGCCCCATCACATTATTAGGTGTCAAAAATCGCATCAAAAAGTAAATTATTTATTGCAAGGGTTATTTCCAAAGGGCTATAATAAATAAACAGTGTTTTATGCCTCAGGATTTTACGAAACCAATGCCTGGCTCACACGAGCGCAGACCAAGCGCCGATTAAAAGAGATCACCTCGCTTCGTTGACGGACACCCATGACAGCCAAGTGGTCTAGTTCAGGCGTCCCCATACAAACACGGATGTGGTATGGTGTTCCCGTATACACCAGTATGTTTCCACAATAATGTGAACGTGTTCATTAATTAGGGAAATCGGATAAACACCTTGTAGCCTACGTGACGAATGTATAACGCCCCCGTACCTTACCGTACCGTGTGGCATACAAGTGATGAAATTGCTATCTCAGAATGGAAACGTACGTGAGCCTATACGGTGAAACATGAACGACCTCGGAGTCAAACAGACGCTGACTGTGATTTTTATTATGCCTCGGTCCGGGCATGATTTTTCAACATTTTAGAACTTACTACACAACCGATCATTAGGGATCTCACGGTATGTGGCAAAGATACGTCTACCAATCACACTTCCGCGCTGGATTTACCCTCCTTTGAACCAGGCATCATGACTTTAGTCATATTACTAAGATGTTCTTGACGATTGATTTGACTTTTATAAACCTTTTTTAA
This sequence comes from Flabesymbios commensalis, assembly GCA_964017125.1. Lineage (NCBI taxonomy): Eukaryota > Metazoa > Annelida > Polychaeta > Terebellida > Flabelligeridae > Flabesymbios > Flabesymbios commensalis. The sequence goes on from OZ024904.1 coordinate 49,724,062, forward strand.
GACAAAGTTCTCAGCATTTCTTTCCAGGAGTGTAAATCCCAATTTGATGTTCTCGCCATCTTATAGAAATAACATGTTATATCATGTAAATAAGTAAATACAAAGAGGTTATAATGATGTATAAATATGTTTAGATTACGTATACCTCGCGAGAGCGAGATAGCCGCCACTGATATACAAAAATATATTGAATAGGAAATATGTTTGCCTTGTAGGATCTGAATAAATAAGCTAGCAACAGGTAATCGTACAATTGGCATTTGGTTAAATAAGAAGAACTAATGCTGATATAAATATTTGTGTCTCATTGTATACGCGTATATAAAGTAGATAAAAATGCGCAGCTGTGCAATCATTAAGCTTATAATTTTAACTGTTGCTATCTTAGTCCATCGTATTATACTAAAGGGTGAACACTCCAGTTTCAATTTAAAAAACACTACTTTTCCTTTTAAGGCCCAGTCACACATACCATCACGCACGCAAAAAATGAAGAAATTTGGTCAGTGCGTTGTGATTCGCTGGGCGTGCATCAGAATTCGTTGATGATTTGACGAGAGCGCCGGATGAACGTTATTCATTTATTGTGTGCGTCAACCTCTGCGCACATTTTCTGCATGTCCAAAAATGTGAGCGTTTTTCCTCGTGTGAATATGGACGCCAGAAGAACGTCAGTCCAACGCCAGTCTAACGCTAGGCACAAGTAGAGCTCACGCTCTAAATTCGTTGTTTTTCGTTGACCGAGGTTTGTTCCAGTCACATGTAAACGACGCACAGTCCACGCATAAAAAAATGGAAATTACAATTTGAGTCCGGATTGTGAAAAACGTCGCAAGCTGGTTGCGAATGCACAGCGTGTTTTTACCGCAAAGGGCGAATAAACAGCGCTTTGCTAACGCGTTGGACGCATACAGTGCGCATTAAACCCTAGGATGGTAATGTCGACGATTATAGTAAATTTTATCAGCTTGTTTTGTACATATGTAACCATTTTAAAAGAAAAAATGTGAGCTAAATTTATGAAAATATTATATGTTCGGACGTAATTTTGACAAATCGATAACAAATTCGGCTCTTAAAGCCGTGTATCATGTGAAACACCACCTCAAATAATTTAAAATAAAATGTCGTTCTTCGGAGCTCCAAGGGTCAAGCTGCAGAAATAACATAGTCACAGCTTGTTGCTAGAGCGCTGGACGAGCTGCGGGCACGCTCGCCTGCAATTGAGATATAGAAGGGGACACTTAGTGACCGGAGATTGAACCTGATCTGAGACCCAGAGTCTTGAAAATGACAGCATGAAACTTCTGGCTGAATTTCCAGCATGCCCGGTCACTATAAACACAAACACCAACTCAATTGCATGCGAGCGTGGCTGCGGACGAGTGGCCAACGTTTGCTTCGAGCGCTCATGCAGCGCAGAGCAAGCGTGTTGCCCGCGACTGCCCGGCGTCCTCAACGGGCAGCAATGTGATACATAGCAAACATATTTGACGTTGATAAAACGTTGTTCTAGCGCGCCTTACGTGTTTCTGGCGATCTTCTGGCGGGTACATTTATGCGTTCATATGCGTTTAATATTTTAAACACACCCAACTTCTTTTGACGATATTACACTGCGCACAAAAATATGCGTAGCGTTAGTGCTGCGCCCTCCACGAACCAGTAACGAATGCTGACGCACGACCGACGCACGACAGACGCTCTGGCAAAAAAAAAACAATTTTCAGTGCGTGGGTCGTGCGTCGACTATGTGTGACTGAACCTTACGGTCAGAAGAAAACTCAAAAATGCCGGCAATGAGCGCGCATATAGCGCCCATCCAACGTGTCCCTAACGCATGTCCAGCGAACATATAACATATATGGGGCGTGCTTAATGCTTTCTGACTTATTCGTGCCTCGATTTATACACCTGATTTATTTATGACACGCTGTATACTCGTCTTAGACTCGCTGGCTCTTGTCATATTCTGACAAAATTCATGGACGCACAACGACGCACTGCTCTAATTTTTGTCACTCAAGGCGTGGGCTGTGCGTCGTGTATGTGCGACTGGGGTATTAACAGTGGTGGCCACCTTGAATTCAATAATAAGCGCCACACAGTCAAACTAACATCAGACACTGATTTCTCGAGGTCGCACTATCCCCCCTCCCCCCAAAAAAATTAAATATATTTTTCCTGTTTATAACTGGTACTGGTAGGCCCCTATATAGCAGAGGTTATTTTGTGCATACGCCCCTAGAGAGCCATAACGGGACTTTTTTCGAGGGACACTAGGACTAATGCTTTTGAAAGGTTCAAATAAGTTAAATCAAATAAGTGAATCTCATTACTGGTAATAACAACTGTAAAAAAGGATATTAGAATTTCTGCAGCGGAAAACAAATAGTTGAAAACTTTCCCAATACGTGACAAATAAAATTAAATCTGTAACATCTAATTTTAATATCTTAATCATTTCATAGATTATTTTTTCTTTTTTTTCTTCTCATCTTCATCGCTATATTATTGTGAAAGCCCAATAAAATTTAATTGACAGCTAACATGAGTAAAGGGACTAAATAATAAGAAAGTTTAAAATAAATCGCTCTAATTAATACGCACACGTTCCGAATATCTGAAACCTGCAAGACATATTCGGTTTAACCATGTTGACATTGTCTTGATCTCACCATTGAACAAACAAAGACATCTGATCAGCAGGACGATGCTATACCTTGGCAGCCTCTTGTCCACCACTATTTAGATTGAGGACCTGTTCAAATATAACCGCCGCCCACCTAGTATTCTCTGCATGACCCGACCTCTTAACCCTCTGATATCTCCAGCTCGTCATTTTTGTTTATTTCAAAACCCTGGGTGCAGATGTTTTTATATGAAGATGACATAAAACATGCTCATTTTTTAAATTAAATTAATATTAGGCATCCCAGCAACACAAGACGTTGAGCCTGTGCTCGCTTCATGTTGGGGCCATACAATCATGTAGTTGCCACTCTTCCCAATATTAACCTAGCATAGACCCAACGCCTTGCGTTTCGTAGGATATCGGAACACATACAAAAGAGTATTTTACTTAGCTCGACATTGGCAAATAATATATACATCCCAGCAAATGAGACATATGGACTCTAATGTTGAGCCGACATAAGACGGTGGATCACAATTATTGTGTCGCTAGGGTACGGGTCCAACGGATAAAGCCGGGTAGTTATTTGTATATATAATTTAACTACAGGTCCAATACAAGAATAAGCTCTTCTTCAATATTTGTCTTCAGTATACATGAGATGGGATTACAAAAACTTACTGGATGTGTTACCTTTGGAATTGGCGTCGTTTCATCTGTTGTATGCTAACATGATGTGAATCAAGTTTTATAAAGGAGGTAGCCAATATTTTATTTTGCTTAACAACAAGTATATACTACAAATATAGTTGTTTTGCTTTGCGACCATGTTTGCAAATTATTTTTCATACAATATCTTATGAGTAAAAGTCAGCTGTAATAGGATTTATTTATTACATTTGATAAATGGTAGAAATAAGTAAAAAATTATATTTATCAGTCGCAACTCTATCCTTTGTCAAATAGATATGTAGACTGCAGTATGAATTGAAACAAATTAACACCCGCTTTTTGGTATTTTTGACTTGAATACACGAATATTTGTCAATCGTAGACCGCCATATTCTGCAAAACACATATCTACACCGAAGTTATAATTGCTGCATACACGTAGCTTATTTCCCTACATACTTAGAAGCTGAACATTTAGTTCAGCTTCAAAAGAATAGAAAAAACTAATTGGATAAGGGTTATACTACTTTAATACCTACCCACTGAACCAGCACATCCAAGCCGAATGTCTCGTTACGTACTTGGTATGTGAATATCCCACACTACATAACGATAACAGATAGGTGTAATGTTGTGATTCACTCGCATACTATTACCATTTTGTTTTTTCTGTAAACGGCAAATTGTCTTTGCATTATCTGGCAGTATACACGTTATTGTACCGAGAGTGCATAATGCTGCTGATGGTATGCCGCATATATTTGCAAAGTTTTGTTTAATGATGATGGAATTTGTAGTACAGCGCTTTTTCTGCGTACGTGTTAGCTAAAATTTGACTTAAAGTAGGTTGGTCGTCCTGATTCGCTGAGCAAACATTGTTGGCCCACCTACATGTGAGCGCAACATGGTAAACGTCCACCGGAGTGGGGTCAGAATATACTAATATTCAATTTTCTAAACCAGAAGTTTATTCTCTGAATTTATCAAATGCCATAACATGCTATCTCTAGTTATCGAAGAGCCGCGTTGTAATGATTATCAGGACCACAACGTGCTAACTGACAGATGACATGTGTCAAAGATGTACATTTTAGAACCAGAAGGTCAGCCATTGTAAGCCCGCAAAAAATAACATAATATGTTTTTTTAATTTTAAAATAACATAACAATATTATTATCACCAAGGCAATTTTTTTATCTACTCGCATGACCTGGACGCATGTTATTTATTAATGTGATGTGTACGGTATTGAGTGCTGCTCAATATGATAACTTAGCCATATATTGAGATATATAGGACTTAAGGATAGACAATGCACGATAAACGAATCCAGGCCCAACATTATACACTTTTGGGGAAACAGGCTGCAAAATTTTTTTATACACTTACACTTAAAAAAAAGCTACACAACTTAGACAACATCACCACCAGCTCCCAAGCAGATCAAGAGGGCACAAAATAAACTGTAGTTGATCTTATAAATGAAATACATACAATTGGTAGCAAAGTCATTGCTGAATAAACATTTTGAACTCGCTCCGAATTATTAGTCAGGATGTTACTTCAAAATGAGCGGCGTGAGAGGTAGGCAGTGTTAACTACTAAACTAATATATTGAAAATATTTGAAAAACTTGTTCATAAAAAATATATATTGTTGCTGAGTATGTCAAAGGCATTTGCCAAATTAGGCATAAGGACTTACTATTTAAATTAAAGAGCAAAAGTATAAATGGAATAATGTTGATGATATTTAAATTAAAGTGCAAAGTATAAATGGGATAATGTTAATGATATTCCATTGGAAGAGGAAGATCATTGTCATCTTTGTGTTTCTTTGACAATTATTTCTTTTGAGATACGCATATCATTCATATGCTTGCAGAAAAGCATATAGAACTATTAATATTATAAAATGTTTAAAATATTATATTTCTTGCAATGTTCCTCAAAAAAAATATAGATAAGCAGAGTACGAACCATATTGGAGTATGCTGCCGCTCTGTATTATATGTGTCCTGAATGCATGTCAAACTAAGTTGAGTGTGTTATAGATGGGAGCTGCGTATCGCCTCAATGGAGCTCATGTACCAACTAAAACATCCAAAATTTTATCTGAATTAGGATGTCAAATGTATGTCATGTTATGTATGTTAGTAGATTGTTTCTGCAAAGTGTTCTCTATAAAAGTGTATTTTTAGTATTTAATATGGTTATTATAAAAATTATGTTTTATCAGATGTCTCTCACGCGTAACGACTACATGATCTTAACGAGAGACACCCTGGCAAAAAAATTTATGCAACTCATATAATCGGACAAATTTAAGAGGAAGTATTTTTCTTGTGTAGGCGAAATCATATTTTTATCCTAATAACTAATTGTTTACTTTAGCCACTATGCTGTCATGTGTGTCTTGTATCCCTCGTTTAGCTGTAAAGCGTCTCCGACGTCGTCCCCAACACAGAGCCTCCACAGGGCGAATGTCGCGTGTCCACTGTATAGTCACTAAACAGTGACAGCTCAGCAAATATGAGACATTGGCCCAACATTGGTTTACTGTTTACTGTGAATTGATCACGAGTGTTTCTGTGAGTCACACAGATCCCGCTCCCCATAATCTCAACTCACTTTGTAGGAATTAATGACAACAGAATCTCGGAATTTGTATCATTATCACTGTATCTATGGCAGTATCTTTTTATCGACACCATTATTGTCATGATTGGTTGTTTTATATGATCAGAGTCTGTGTCGTAAACAGGCTGGATTAGCTGCTAATGGCCCTGTGACATTTGGTCGGATAACCCCAACGGACAACGGCATCCGTTGGGGTTTGTCATTGTCCGTTTTTTTTCTGTCGTTGTACAGCAAATACGCTTAAATGTCCGGTAATGTTCGCTATTACGTAATGACGACATTTTTTGTCCAGTATATGTCCTGAATGTGCTCGTTATTAATCCGTAAAGGGTTAGTTCGGTGTCTGCTAGTCAATCCGGCCGAATGTGACAGGGCCATTACATCATGTTTACAGCTTGTACGAAAAGAATGTATCCTAAAATTTGGATCGCACGGGATGGATACAACTAAAGCACATTGTTTTTCATCAGGAGTAGATTGCTCGATGTTTTTTGTTTAACAAAACGAATTAACTATAACAACCTATAATTTGATGGTCCTTTTGAATAATCCTTAAATACTGGTATATTCCTGCCAATTATAGGACGTATGAAAACCTCGTTATCTGTGGACATTCCGAGATTCACAGCGCCACTCATACCAATTTTTATTAACCATATTTTTAAACTAAAACTATGTACGTACTCTTATTTTGACCGGTATATATCCATATGTCTATCTGATAATGGCAAATATAGTATTTTATACAGCCTGTGTTTGACTCATCTGCACAAAATCAATGACATCGCGTATTTTCTAGAAAATGAGATAATACATGAAAGACAACGAACATCACTGAACATTACTATAAAGCGGACTATTATAGATAAAATTTTATTTCTCAATTCAAAAGTACAACGCATTAATTCATTACACCTCCAGGAGAAATTCAATGGCTTCATGAAAAAAGAGGAGATCGAAAAACTAGTTCCACGCCCGCACAGCCGTTAAAATATTAATTCTAATTCTAATTCACAGGATGCGATTTAATTAACAATGAGGGCGAGTTCCCAAGATTTGCTCGGAAACTGCGTGTCTGTCTTTAGTAGAACATGGTGACTGTATAATCATTATCAAGCAGGCATTTATTACACAAAGTGTTTATGTACTGAACGTGCGCATGTGACATGTTAGTGAGGCCTAAGTACCTGGTAAAACGTATCAATTAAATCGTTTTCTTTGTACACAGCTGCTTTACCTTTACTACTATGATCTCCACACCACCCAGCTAACACGATCCACCGACATATAATAATGTTGTTTTCATATTGCGTTAGCGTTGCAGGCGTTATTCAAGACGCCACTGTCAGCACATACATAATATCTGTCTACATCTGGATATATACCGGTCAACATAAAACTACGCCCACAAACTTTCTAATAAATAAATCGCTGGAAAGACATCAGCTGAAATCAATAAGAATGCTCATTTATCTAGCCTCTTATAATCACAAAAATGTAGGTCACAACACACGAGTTACGTCTTCTACAGTTACCAGATATATTTCCGGTTCCATCTGTCTTGTGATTCGAAATATTTTCAGGAACAACTTTCTTGATATTTTGACTTGGATCAGTTTACCTTTGAGGCATACGGAAAATGGCAGCTAAAATGTTATAAAACACACCTTATATGGATCAGTCTATGCTATCATCACCAAATTTTTACTGGAGTAAGATCATGAGACACTAGCCAGTTTTTATACTAGTTGGTGACTTTTATAAATAAATTGATACTTCTAAATGTCAAAAAAATATAAAATAAGATGAAATAAAATACACAGAAATGGGTTTTACGATAACAATAGCTATATTTTAACGGACAGTAGGAATGAATGGTAAACACCAATGCATAACTTCACATTATGCTTCTTATTATTGACGTAACAAAATTGATTAAAAACGAAATATATATTTTTGTTATATGATTTTAACTTTAATGTCTTTAATAGAGTAATGAGAAAATACGGACTTTGATCCCTTTATCTCTAAGCCATTCGTATATCCGCTCCGAAAGTGTAATTGCACATGCTCAAAATTTGAATGCAATATTATCGAACGTCTGTGACGGTGTAGTCACCTTCATTTTAACTGCATTAAAAAAGATCTTGCCGCATGCAAACAACAATATATTGAAAACATTCTGGCCGCATTCAAAAGGGAATGGGAGCGACGAGCCACAAATCCAGAAATCCAATTGCATTCTAAAACTTCCGAGTGCATTCGTTCTGAATATTCGTATTTACTCCAAATATATTCGAGGTGCGTTTAAAAGCTAATTACATAAATAATATGGGGAAATGACTGTTCTTTTCGGTTATTATAAATAAAATAACAAATTACATTTATTCAAACCAGTCCCAATTCCACACTATGTCAAATTAAATAACTTGAAATAAATGGATCACTCATAAATTATACCCCGTGATAGTGCTAGTAATGTATATAATTATACAGTGTAGTTATATTCTTATCTGGCTACTATGTAGCTGCTAATCTCTGTGTCCTTTCCTTGATTATTCCAGTGATCTGCGTTATTCTTAAGCTTCTTTGGTGCCGACACATCTAGAAGCAACATTGCTGAAAAAAAATGCTGAATGTATGGTTCGACAGCTTTCGTTGCTAAAATATATGCTACAGTTCTTGAATTATGAGCGTCTGGCTCGGATTTTTTAATCATTCGTTCTACTAATCCAACGGTAGGATATGTCACGATGTGATACGTTACGATACGTTAATTAGTGAGTCAATCCACAGAAACGCTCAGAGACGCAACATATATATTTGAAATGATTGTGAATCGAAAAAAAACTGACAAAATCACAAAATCATCAATTTGGTAATATGGTATTGAACACATTGGCAGATTGGTATGATACCAGCCTACCTTATCCCTGATTTAGTACTGAGCAGGCAGGAAATACAGAGGATAAATTCATTCCAAACGGAACCCAATATATTCCAGGCAAAGCTTTACCTATTAGTACAAGACGGAGCCAAAGATAACTGCGAAAATTCTCGTCCAAAGAAGCATATATGACATGTTTTAAAAGGGCGTCTTGAATATGAGTTAATAAGTCGTGATGATTATTACAGAATACTGTTGCATCTCATTAGCATTTAGATATCTATGGTGATGAATTAATTCTAATTCCTATAATCTTATGGAATGCTTGATTGGGAAAAGGAGGGGAAGGATATGGAGGGAGATTCGAACCGGATATTCCTCCAGTTTACGAGCCACAGCCGAGAATAATGTGCTATTTGGATCCGTATGCGTATGATTTTATGTAAACTTCGACATATTCTGGTCTAGAGGATTTCAAAATGAAACATATCCCGATAGAATTATTGGAAAATCCCGGTCCTTGGTATTGAAAGTGTGTAAATGTACTCTTTCTTTGCTAAAGGGAATTGATGTGTATGGCTTACAGTGCCCACAAAAATCAATTATGTATGCGTGTGAGTCACTATAACTTTGCCTTGTAGCCCTCCAACTGCTCTATATTGCTCTCAACTATTAGTGCAAGGTTGTTAAGTTTAAAAAAAACTGTTATTGTGAAAACTCGATATGACGCTCTCATAACGTGTAAGCTGGTAATTACAAGCGTATGTGGCTATGTAGCTTAAGGGTAAACTGTTCTACGACAGATTTGGTGTTTCTGCTGATCTGATAACTAGTTTAGTGGCACCAGATGATTTTGGTGTAGTAAAACTACAGTAGTTGCTATATATATCCAGCCAGCAGTTTCTTGGTGGAGTCGTTTACTTTATTACGAGAGCCTCCATAAATCTTTCAGCAGTCACGATCGGCTCAAATATTCATGACTGGTGAGTTCTTCATTGTAGATTTAGTAGTTGCACAACCTTGCGGTCAGCAGAAATACCAAGGTCACGGCGATATCCTAGCTGTCTATAAGCCAACTAACGTTAGCAAAGAAAATAGAATGACGATGCTTCCTTACCAGGGCGGGACAGTACATTATGGAACTAAATCATGTACATGTTAAGGTTGTGTTAAATGACGTTCCCACCATTATCGACTTGAGTCACACACATTCCGCTAAAAATAATCTCAATAGACTTCGTGTGAACTAATCACAAGATAATCTATTACATGGACTTGTGTAGTTTTGCCTTTATCTATAGCAATATCTTTTTATTGACACCATCCTTGCCATAATTGCTTTTTTTATCTGACCATGGAATCTGTGTTGTGAGCAGCAGCGTGGCTGCCATCAAGCGGACATCCTGTTTACAGCTCGTAAGGATCACATGGCGCCGACAATTGTGATCACGTGATACCAATAGCACTGCTGACTAAGAGGTTTGATAGTCTGTAGTTAACAATACGAGAATAATTTACCATAAAAAATCGTGTTTATCATTATTAAACTTAGAACATAGGCATCTAGCCTGGTGGCAGAATCTGAAGAGTACTCTAGAAATGCTACCATGTAGAAACCATTTATTGTCTTTTAGGGTGTCAGGCTTAAGAAAAACGTGGTTTCCGTTGCCGCATCATGCGTTTTTCATATTATAAATATGCTTATATGCGGAAGGGGGTGTCTCCCAAACCTGTCTATATTTAGGGGATTGAGTTACGTAAGCGTCTGTCCTTGTTGTTATAATTTATCAATCAACAAATACTTTTTCTGTTCTAATGATGTACTGCACGTTGCCGTGGAGTAAATAGTCATGTCTCTACAGAAGTTGAAGCTAAAAATAATTAGAATCAACAACAAAAGAAACTAGTCAACATGGTCAATTGAAAAGGCTTGATACAACATAATTATTGGACATAACCATATGTGGTCTATGTTTTCTGAACCCAGACATGTATATGCCTCAAAGTGTGATATTTAGATTTATAAATGTAATACAATTTTATGAGAGATTTTATTGCAGCGTTTTTAAGAAAATTTGTGTATTTACCTGGAGATGAAATCTGAAACATTGAACTTTGCTCGGTATTTAAGTGTATAATTTTGTATTCACATTTTTACATAATTTGGTCGTGCTGAATGCGAATCTGTCTAATAGCATTCTATATTTGATATCCTTCACCTACAAATTAGCTAAACAAAAAATGACCTCAAAAAATCACATCTTTTATATGTTTGAGAAATGCATGTCTTATTTTTTTCGATCAAAATGACCTATACTTGACCTTCAAATACAAAATGGTTACCGCCAGCACACAAATGGAAGCGTTTTTATGAATCTGAATTTTAATATAATAAAAGTCTTTTTTTTTATTTAAATGTGGAAATGTAGACTAAGTAATACGAAATTTGACTATGAAAATGTGGGAATGGACACCATATAAATGTGTCTAAGACAATAAGTTTTAAAGTTATTGAAGAAATGCCATCAGACTAATCTCGCTTTCTGTCGGTATCGACTATACTTAAACTCCGTGAAGTAAGCATGTTAATAACTCAGAGAATCACAACAAATACTTTACAGGAAGTAACATTTAACATTAATATTTTAGTACAACGCATTTTATTGACCATTATTATCACTTGCGCTACGTTTAAAATATACATGAAATAAGACAAAATTGATCTTGTGTGCAAAACAAAAAAATAACAAACAAACGATGTAAAATGTTTATGAATAGACTTGTATGGCATACATTGTGTCAGAAATGCATAATATATACATGCATTTTTTATTGTATGAAGCTTCAATTTGCATCATATTTTCAACAACATTGCATTTTGATATTTTTTATTATTTGATGAATATATATATGTATGAATGACTTATAAGAAAAATTTCACAAAGCAGCCGTCTTCCTCGACTTTACTCGCGACGTATGTGTTTCGCCAACATATTATGTGCAATTTTACTGAGAACCATTTACTGTCTTTGTTTTAAGGAAACTGTTGTCAGTTTCAAATATAATAATTAATAATAAAGTTCACAAATATGATTGAGCTAAGTATATTTTTACCGGGTGCATGCAATTCCATCAACGTTATTTAACATGTTTAAATACCAAGATCCATGCTTCACGGTATAAAATCCCTCACACGTGGTAGACAGGGAAAGAATAAGACCACATGTACTGTTCGTATTCACATTTTTACTCATATTTTTCATGTGTTAGAAGCTGATATTATTCACAGAATTTCCAGCTTTACATTGATTTCAAATACTTGGTGTCCGATTAAACAATGTTAATGCATCATTTTCCAGGCGTATGCAATGTGATCGTTAACAAATAAATAGATGTATGAATAAGTTCTTGGCAGATCAATGGTTCAGCTGTATTAAAGACATATTTTTCATATTATATGAGCTTATATACAATTTGAAAAGTAGGACTGATGGAATATAAAAAACGGGGAAGAAATTCCGAACTCTGGCGTGACAAGTGGCAATGTTGACCACTACACCAGACTCCGCGTCCCTCTATTCTACATTAATTTTTAAAAACACAATAACATAAATGTTATACTTGTACTAAAACTGAATAAATAATATAACGCATGTAAAATCATGACCATTTTATAGAGAGAAACAAATCCGACCTTCAACATTGGATGATAGCTCGTAATTAGGTAAGGTCTCGTCTATGTACAGACATCACTGGATGCCTGCATGCTTCATTTATTCATTCAGAAAAAACATTCCCGAGCATAATGTCGGCTTTCCACCCTTATTTATCCTGTAAAGCCAGACTAATATCCTGAGTGAACCTGATGCTTTTCACGGTAGTAGAGTCCTGCCGCCGAAACCGACATCGTCGTCACAATGGATTAAAAGTACAAAGCTTGAAAATATTTTTGCAGACAATATTTTGTTATCATTTTCTACAAATTAATGAGAATATATATTTGGACTTTGATGCGGACAGCGTGTGTTGATTCGAATTGGTGTAAAAGATGAGTTTAATAGCGTTGGTGGAAATTTTGTACAATTGTGTACAAATCCACGGTCACCCTTCCTGGCTCTTCTGGCTAAAAATGGTCTGGTCTGCCCCGTGGTTAATTTAGTATCATCGCTCGTTTATGTATTATGTATATATATACCGATAATGTTATGTTATTAAACCTATGTTTTAAATATGGTAAATATATGTATTGGTCATAAGCTGAATAAAATTAAATGTGTGTTCCAACCTAACCCAACATGTTATATGCATTGTGTGGAAGGCATGTGGGTCAGATCAAATTCCAGTCAGACTACTTAAAGAATGTGTAGATGAAATAGCTCTCTCACTCGGATTGATATTTAATACCTTATTACCTACCTGGCCAGCAGAGTGGGAAAAAGCTTCGGTAGCACCTCTGCTCAAGAAAGTAGAGAGACCCAAACCAGCTAATTACAGACCGGTATCACTTACCTGCATATGCTGCAAGATACTAGAGCATGTAATTTATCACCACATAATCACACACTTGGAAGAGTTGAACATAATGTCAAAGGCTCAGCGAATCGCAGCTTATTCTCACGATTCAGGACCTAGGCAGTGGGCCAGATGAAGAAGGGCAAATAAATGCTGTTTTGCTCGATTTGAGCAAGGCATTTAACAAAGTTCCTCACCAACGAATCTGAAACTAGGACATTACGGAGTGCAGGGATAGTTTTTAGACTGGATATCTCCTAGCGCACACACAGAGTAGTATGCGGGGGTAGTACACCATTTTGAGGGGTTTGTGAGGTCACCAGCGGTGTACCGCAAAGTTCTTTATTAGGGCTATTACATTTTTTTGAATACATAAACGACTTACCTGAGCAATTTAGATCAACAACTCGCCTTTTTGCGGACGACTACCTACTCTATAGACAGATCAACTCTCTTGAAGACACCATCATCATTCAAGATGACTTAGTAAAGCTTGTTAAGAAAAAAACCCTAATTGTCGATTACAACATTCGAGGCTCCGTACTATCTGTGGTTCCTGCTGCAAAATACCTGTGAGTGTTCATTGACACGCGGCTGTCTTGAAACCATCATAAAATAATATAGACAATGTCACCAAAAAAGGCAAACAGCATCAGATCTTTACTTTTATACCTTGGACAACCAAACTATGTCCACTCCAGGTGAGGGCTGAAGCATATACCACCCACGTGAGGCCCCTAGCTGTTGGAATATGAGAACCACATTCACAGCAGAACAGTAATAGACTGGAAGCAGTGCAGCACAGAACAGCAAGAGCAGTACTAAAATACAATGATAGGACGCGCAGTGTGACATCCATGCATCATCAACGGTTTACTAAAATGGAATACGTTACTGAAAAGGAGGACTAAGGTTCGTGCCACATTATTTTACACAATAATTAATGGCTTGGTGGCTGTTCCATCTCAACCCTACCTCGTGCCCAATATACGTGACACAAGAGGACATGGTGTTAAATACTACATCACACCCACCAGAACGGTAGTCTATCAGAACAGTCTCTTCCCAGCATTCATCAGACTGTTAAATAATTTAACCGCAACAGTTGTTTCGTCAACGAACATCGATGCTTTCCGTAGTCGGTTAACGTTGGCACAGGTTGAGCTAACATAGGTTTGAACTTGTTTTTAGCAGCACATAGCACTGAGCACCAAACGTTTTTATCTACTTTCGCACGCCAAAGCTAAATTTGTGTTTCCTGCACAGTAGAAGAAGAAGAAGAAGAAGAAGAAAAAGAAGAAGAAGAAGAAGAAGAAGAAGAAGAAGAAGAAGAAGAAGAAGAAGAAGAAGAAGAAGAAGAAGAAGAAGAAGAAGAAGAAGAAGAAGAAGAAGGAGAAAGAGAAGAAGAAGATTGTGTCGGTTTTGATGGGTTGTCCAACAAACACGATATGTTTAACCAATGCGCCTGAATTTACCACACTAATTTAACAATACGCCCTATGTCAACATCCCATGTTCGCTGGATGGTCCTAATCGGAGTCGGTTCAACAGTGGGCCAACGTGGGCTGTTATTAGCCCCTTCTGAATCGCTCGAAGCTAGTCTCTGGCGTGTCTACATGGACAAATCCACAAGGACAGACTGTTATCCAGGTTAATTACGCTATCCATGACACCAGCTGATGCTGATTATAGGGGCCATCCATTCATTGGACAAAGCCTTCCTCAGTGTCCACTTTGGTCGGATGACAGAATATGTGAAAGGAAAACAAACTTAGGCATCTGTCCAAAATGGTTATTTAGCTTTTTCCCAGAGAATACAAGACAATGGGCCAACATTATGTAAGCAACATGTCAGTGACCCGTAAAAGGCATAAGTTTGTTTTTCTCTGGTTTAAAAAACTTTCTCAGCAGCAGCAGCAGAAGCAGCAGCAGAAGCAGCAACAGCAGAAGCAGTAGCAGGAGCAACAGCAGCAGCAGCGGTAGTAGTAGTAGGCGAAGTAGCAG
>OZ024904.1:49739611-49834611 GCA_964017125.1 Flabesymbios commensalis
ACGTTTGAAAGGCTGACTGAAACCTGCACCTGCCCACCAAACAAACATCCCACAAACATCGTCAGCCCGGCGTCCTTTTAATGCTGGTCCTACCTTTGTGAAGTTGGACGAACATTAAAACAACACTGGACTATTTTAGTGTATGTCGACTGAACAGTAATTAATCCCACGCTCATCTGTCTGCGCATCCCGGAAATTAAACTCTCCTCGGACGTGAAACAGCAGCGATGCTTGTCACGTAGTTTTAGGACCGCTTGAAGTGACAAATAGACTAACGTGTTGGATAATTATAATAACAACATAGTGAATTTCAGTTTGATGTCAATTTGAGTTGATTTTCTACATTCATAAATCAATGGACTAAACCTATGGAATGTGATCCTATCTCAACTCTTAGCGGCTTTAACATGTCACAAAATATCCAATAACATACCTTTTTTAAATGTAGGCCTACTATTTTAACGGAATTTTTAAATAACTTTATACATATCACTTTTATGTGAGTGATGTGATCAGCAATGCTTGGGTTGTACATTATTTTAAAGAACTGACATATAATAATCATTACTTGTGTAGGTTTAGCAAATGAGAAGCATTTGAAATTTAAGCACAAACATATTTCTTGTAAAAAAGCAATTTTCAAGGAATTTGATATTAATTGCTAGATCTATCGGGATGAGATTTACTACTCGTGTACGTTGCGCTCTGCGCTCTTATCTGGGACAATGGTGTGAGAAAAAAGTATTCAAAAAGTGGGAATACAGTACTACTGTCACTTGCTGCAGTAGATACGGATGCAAGCTGTATAACACTTCTAAAACAATCTGATCTGACAGATGCTTGGGATCGATATTCCTAGTATTTTCCCAAAAACACGTAAAGCATTTCTAGTATATTTCAGATAATATGACTATTTACACTAGTTGTAACTGCTAATTCCGATGAAGATGTCTGCCAAGCCAAAATCCGGGTTTTTGTACCTGAATTCAGGTAAACGAAATGGCTGCCAAAAAGCATCGGGAAAAAATACAAGAACAACACTAGTAGGCATATTTTATGGTTTAGTTCACGTCAAAGCGAACCGCAATTATTTCTTTAACGGCTACAATAATGACTCTGAAGATGAGTGACCTTGGCCAATTTTTCAAGGTCACAGAAATAAGAAACAAAAATTCCATTTGTCATTTAGACAGCTAGATCAGTTTTATACCCACCGACTCAAAGGGCGTCCCGTGGTTGAGGTCTGTAGGTGATGTTCGAAGATTGATGACCTCGACCTACTTCTAAGTTCACAGAATCCACAGAATTCTATCCTCTTCGCAACAGCCAGATCAGGGCCCGTATTCTCGTACAAGTTGCAATATATCGTAGACTTCGGATTGGTCGACCAATAGGGCCTATAGTTTACAATACAATACAATACAATACAATACAATACAATACAATACAATACAATACAATACAATACAATACAATACAATACAATACAATACAATACAATACAATACAATACAATACAATACAATACAATACAATACAATACAATACAATACAATACAATACAATACAATACAATACAATACAATACAATACAATACAATACAATACAATACAATACAATACAATACAATACAATACAATACAATACAATACAATACAATACAATACAATACAATACAATACAATACAATACAATACAATAATACAATACAATACAATAAATACAATACAATAATACAATACAATACAATACAATACAATACAATACAATACAATACAATACAATACGATATAGTAACTTGTACGGGAATACGGGCCAAGTTATGTCCCAATTGACATCATTTGTCTCTTCATTATCTACAATCGCTTTGAAATCCACAAACGGAATGAAAAAAAACGAAATAAAATGACTTTCTGGTTGATTTGAGTTGTGTCACAAGATGTATAACGGGCTTTATATTTATAGATGGTTCCAGGGTCCTCGTGTATGAACGAACACACATGGTTACTGATTGATATTGATATAGAAAACTTCTACATCATCTGTGCTCCAGCTAGCTGGCAGATTTGATATGTCGTTTGATTTCATGTTTATATATAATATTTGACTGACATCGCTACCGGTAGAATAGTCCAATCTATAAAGAGCTGAGATAGGAACAGCTTCAGACAAAAGGTTTTTTTGTGCATTAGGGTACATAATCACCTTGTGCTTACTAGATAAACCGGAAGAGACTGAGATGGTAGAGAGTAGTCATTATTAACACACGTAGGGCCACCGGAGGGCTTGGAAGGCAGACCATTTCTTTGATTTCTGTTCATAAATGCCAGTATAAATTTGCCCCTGCATGATTCAGAAGACACATTTAAAATGATACTCAGTAAAACGGGGTGGGCATTTATCATTTTTATTTCATGTAAAATTGTACCAAGATGACCTGTATGTAAAAATATAAAATGTGAAAATACCTTTTGTAAACTATGATATCAGTTATTAAAATTAGTCAAAAATGATGTATTGCATTATATTATGTGCCTGTTGTTTTAAAAATTAAAAAAGATGGAAATATATAGGCCTAGGCCTATGAGTTGACTTTTTGGTAGTCTTTGGTTGGTGTCTTGAATTTTTTTTGACCTTCAAACGTGGATATATTGTGTCGTAAATTCAGTAGGGCCTAATATGTCTATAATCTGTGAGGTTACAATATTCATACATTTGTAATGTGTACAGCCATGGCTTTAAATACAATTATTATTTTGTACATCAAAATATAAATGATCGCACAAAAATATAACCATACCAATCAAATAAGAATATTTCAAGTATTCGCGAATAATGTAGGCCATTAGAATGCTTCAGAAGTTGGATCATTTTCTACATGTAAGTCATTTCCTTGGCTGCGACATTTAGATAACCTTGAAAAGTGAAGGTGATAATAATATGCAAATAAAATCAGCGTATTCAATTTACTCCAAAATGACTTATTGTATTAGGGGATCACTTTTCAATCTTCAGGGAGGGGGTGGGCTATAGTATTTTTAAAATAAATACTTTTAAAAACATAAATACTCTACCACCCCCACCCCCTGGAGATTGAATGGTGGCCCCCTTATGTCTGCAACATAAGGGGGATTTCATCTCGACCTGCACGTGTCTTTCCACGTACACGATGAATTGCTGGCACACCGGATAGGCTATGAATTACGTGAGAGGACCGTTTTACACTGCATAAAACGAGTGATAGAGGAATGCCGCGTCTTTGATTCTATTCGGTAATGCCCGCGGACGCCATTTCCGGTCGCGGCTGCGCAGTGCACGCGTATTTAACTATTGTAAAGAAACGCCAATCTTTCAGTCTTTTTTGTCTGGCATGTTCACTTCGCCGAGCAGGTCCTGATTGCGATTCGCCGGTATTAGATGTGAGAATTAATGGCACCGTAGAAGTGCCTTAACGCCGCGGCCTGAGGGTCAAGCTCATAGGCGCGGGGGTCAAACAATTTGTCCACCTTCAACCCCGGCAGAAGTCGTCGTAGATAGTCTAGTCACGCCGCCCGCCTTAAGAAGACGCGACTGCTGACCCCAACATGACCTATTAATCCTGAGGGACCAGCGTCTTGTCAGACTCCAGGTCAATGATAGCCTGATATCCTGAGACGTTAGCCCATCATTGAACCGGTGTCTGAAAAAACTTGAAGCAGTGCTGAAACAGCTGCAGCCAACGTTTTCTTGATTTTCATCAAATAAGTGAAAGATTCCTCCAAATACCTTCGCGTACTCATCACCCGAGAGAAAAAACAGGTAGCATAATCAATCCCAGTCCGCTTTGTGTTCTTAACTTTTTGTGAATATATTTAGACATAAAACTGGCTCAGTTGACGAACATGTCTAGGCAAGAAAATGAACTTTTTTTTTTATTTTTGTAAAGATAAATGCGTTCTTATTAACTATAAAGTCAAATCAAGCCAGTGAAAAAAATGATGAATAAATGCCGGCCTATTTATGTTAGGTACATGTCTCTGTGGTGATTCTAAATATATACATTGTATTAAAAATGCAGTATGCATTTCTGATTCTAAATTTAAAGCATGAATCGTTTTAGTTCACTGATTCTTAATATTCCTGCTGACGGACCCCACTCCTTAGTGCGCATGTGGATGTGCCTTCAACATGACTGTGCTCAGTTAATCCAAGGAGGTTATCCATATAACCTCCTTGGTTAATCGTAACGACCCACCTACTTTAATATGTAACAAGTGTCATCTATTCTGGCAAATATAAAAGTCCAGGTCTGCACCGATCGATTTTCTCATGTTTTTGATGTACATGGATGTACACGGGTCATGACGGAATACTACATATGATGTACATATCAGACAAGGTGGGGCCGTATGGAGGATTTCACAGTTCCTAAATCGACAGATTTTCTCTATGTGGTCGGTAATGTTTTTCTTCGATTGTAACTTAGAGTATGTGGTAATAACTGGGTCGTGATTGAAATGGTATGAATCAAACAATATAATGAAATAAAATAAGCTGTATTGTTTCTGTGCTAGGGCCATGTCCTGTGTGAATGGCGCAAATAATTATTATCCGTCATTATTACTATTATTACTTTTGCACCGATAGTCAATATAAGGGAATCTCTGGGCTCATAGCGACTGTGCTTGTATGGTCACATGGCTCGGAGCTACCTGTTTCGCGGATTGCCACATTTATTGTACTTGATATTATATTTGATTTTTGTAAATACCATATAATTTGTTATTGTTTTATTGCATACTCAAGCTACTGTAGCACAATTATGCACTTGTATATATTTTAGGTTTCTACGCTTTCCAGGGTGTTTTTGTGCTACTATATTTTATTAGTATGTTATACATAGTAGCTATTTTATCTCTGGTTTTGTTGCGGGAAACAAAATGATAGACCCCTATGTTATCTTGGCAATGCCTTTTAACTTTATTTTAAGTAGTCGTCATTAATATCATTGAAAATATCCAGTGTTTATTATGGCAATGCTACTTAACATGATTTTAGTTATGTATGTCATACCATGTATAATTGTCATATAATTTTAACAAATTAACAATCTTGTATATACATGTACATTATATCTGTCTGTCTGTCTGTCTGTCTGTCTGTCTGTCTGTCTGTCTGTCTGTCTGTCTGTCTGTCTGTCTGTCTGTCTGTCTGTCTGTCTGTCTGTCTGTCTGTCTGTCTGTCTGTCTGTCTGTCTGTCTGTCTGTCTGTCTGTCTGTCTGTCTGTCTGTCTGTCTGTCTGTCTGTCTGTCTGTCTGTCTGTCTGTCTGTCTGTCTGTCTGTCTGTCTGTCTGTCTGTCTGTCTGTCTGGATCAAAATAAACAAACTTGGGTGAGTATTAGGCATAATAAATAGCTCCTTTACTGACATTAATAAAACAGGCTAAGTACACAAGTTTCATTGGCAGTTTGATTTGAATAATGTTCCGTGGATTAACATTCAGAATGAGTCACGATAATCTCACAAAGCGATGATTGTGTCTTAAACAAAATGAAATGAAATGAAATGAATCGGGCTTTAGGCCACATTTGTGCACATATAGGCTAAACTGGGCCAGGCGAACCTCCTGAGGATGGTGAGATGAATGAGATGACACTGTCCTCCAGACACAGGATTCGAAATTCGAGCCCTGACGGTCTGAGGTCGAGCACGCTACCTCTCGGTCACGGAGGCTCCCCACAATACTGAGTTTCACACGTGGATGGAGAAGAAATATTTTTTATTTCTTTCAAACCGCCGAGACCGGGAACCGAACCCCGAACTCTGGCGTGAAAGGCAGCGGTGCTAATCACTACCCTAGGGCCCCCACCCGTGTCTTAAACGGAAATTACAGAACTGGTAATGACACCACAGGGGTAAACTCAGAAAAAACATTTCCTATTGACTGTCAGAACAAGCTTTTGACTGAAGTGCGCAATTGTTAACCATGAAACGCTGCTTTTTGAGGCTCAAATGCACCTAAACAAAATTAATGTGCGTCGCTAATGTTTTAAAACGTATTTTAGCGTGGTTCAACTGCTTCTGAAGAGTTGTTGGAGTGTAGTTCAACTATTTTTAAAAGCTAATTTTAATCGTGTTCACCTGCATTTAAATAACGATTTAAAAATAATGGTTAAAATATTTTTAATACTGTTTAAATGTGATTCAAATGCTTTTCAAAGCTGATTTTAATATGGTTCAACATATTTTAAATGATTTTTCAGTGGTTTGAATACTCTTAGAAAATGTGTTTCAGTTGCTTGTTAAAGACAGATTTGTGCGTGGCTCAGTTAACATTTAAAGACCTATTTGAATTTTGTATTTTTTGTTTCAAGGTTTATTTGAAGGTAGTTGAACTGTTTTCTAAAGTAGGCTAGTCCTAAGCGTTTTATCATTCACTGCTTATCAAATCAGATTTTGATGGGTTTCAAATACTTTTAATTGTTTCGATGATACAAATGGCAATAAATTCTAGTTTATATGTTGTACAACATTCACGAATATATTTAATATTGTCGTGGATTGGGAACAGCAACCGATAAGATTTTTATATCGCTTCAAGTTTTAAGTGAAATTTGTACATACATCTCAAAGGTTATGTCGTCCACATACAGCCATTATGATGGACCGGGAAGCTGCGCTGGGCGGTCCTTTGTTTTCATTCTCACTACGTTCTTTGGGCTGATTTTACTTCCATTAATGAATTTCAGGGATCAGTAGATGAAATAGGCAAAAAGGATAAATAGTTATATTTTTATAATTTGTGTTTATGTTTAATTTTATAATTATGATAAATATGATTCACACACGTCTGCATGTATCAGCGTGCGTCAGCGTCCAATTAATTGTCCAACTAGTTTTGTTTGTTAGGTTAAACGATTACATTAATTTGAAAATATAAGATCGAATTGACGCGAATCCCTTCACGTAGTACCCTCAGATATGTTGTTTTGCATCATTAGCGTAATTGATAAGTAGTCAGGATACTGTGTTCTCTATGCCATGGACACTGTCACTAGTAACTGATTAGTGGTAATACATGGATTTGACCTTGGACAACGACACATGTGCCAATTTCCCGGCAACAGGAAATCTGTCGGACTAGTAAATAATTTCCGCTTGTCCTTTTAGCAATTGGAGGAAGACCGCGATTCTAAACCTCACTCATATATCCCAGACACAAGCTGTTGTTTACTCCCACTATGCAGCCAACGTTGAAATACATCTGATAATTATATACCAGTATTCTCACATATATATATTATTCCTATCACATTATTATTCATAAAACTGCAATATATCGCTAAACAAATTAATGGTTTGTGACATGATATCATTCCATTAATACATTTTGTACACAGCTAAACATTTTGTATATTGTAGTAATCATGGGTATTCTGAGATTTATGAGAACAATATATGAAAAGGAGGTAATATTGCATAACATATACATCTAACATTACTATGTCTGTATTAACTATATATGACCGGGCTATACAGATTGACGGCATGGCATATGAGTAAGCAAAATTTTGTCAGCAGTGTCTATAAGAATAAAACATAAATATCGATGTTGAATGACAAACATGCAGAACAAAAATACGTTTCCGGGATATGGGTCACTCCCCACTCCCCATCACAACACTCCATCTAAAAATGAGTATAATAAATTCATGACAATTTTACATGTTTTCTAATGTTAATATATGGATTTTTTAAGATCGACCGTACTGTTTATGATTTCAAGGACACGTGTTTTTTCCATATTTGTTTCAGAAATAAACCAGTTTAAATCGCAATATTGTTCACAATGTAAAAATCAAGGCCAGCACATTGCTCATAATAGAATAATTATATTGTGTTATCAACCAAGGACAGTCACACAGCTCATGATAGAATAAATTATATTGTGTTATCAACCAAGGCCAGACACACAGCTCATAATAGAATAAATTATATTGTGTTATCAACCAAGGACAGTCACACAGCTCATAATAGAATAAATTATATTGTGTTATCAACCAAGGCCAGTCACATAGCTCATAATAGTATAAATTATATTGTGTTATCAACCAAGGCCAGTCACATAGCTCATAATAGAATAAATTATATTGTGTTATCAACCAAGGACAGTCACACAGCTCATAATAGAATAAATTATATTGTGTTATCAACCAAGGCCAGTCACATAGCTCATAATAGAATAAATTATATTGTGTTATCAACCAAAGCCAGTCACATAGCTCATAATAGAATAAATTATATTGTGTTATCAACCAAGGCCAGTCACATAGCTCATAATGGAATAAATTAAATTGTGTTATCAACCAAGGCCAGTCACATAGCTCATAATGGAATAGGTTATAGTGTGTTATCAACCAAGGTCAGTTACATAGCTGAAAATAGAATAGGTATTGTGTTATCAACCAAGGCCAGTCACACATCTCATAATAGAATAGGTTAATTGTGTTATCAACCAAGGCCAGTCACACATCTTATATTATATTTTATTGTATAATTAATCAGACCCAATCACACATTTCATAATAGAATAGATTATATTGTGCAATAAATCAGGGCCAGCCATACATTATTATATAGAATATATGGTATTGCGTTGTGTATGCAACCAGGACCAGCAACACAACTGAAAATAAAATATATTACAGTTGTGTAATGAATTAGGGCGAGTCATAAAATTAATAATATAAAATATTATAATTGTGTAATCAATCAAGGTCAGTCATACAGCTCATAATAGAATAAATTATATTGTGTTATCAGCCAAGGTCAGTCATACAATTTAAAAAATAATAGATTAGTTTGTGTAATGAACCAAGGCCAGCCAGAGCTCATAATAAAATAGATTATACTGTGTAATCAATCAGGGCCAGTCATACATACAGCACGTGCAAAAGAGCTGCTGACGCATCAAAAGTCACAAAGGGTGTTTCATTTTTATGATTTCGTACTTTTAATTTTAAATTGGGATTCTCCTAATGCAGTAGTCAAACTGTTTATTGGATTGATGTGTGGTACTTACGGAAGCTTTGAAACGACATAAAAAAAAATATTTTTTATCTCGCTATAGCGACTTATAAGTCGTTAAATCGACTTAGCAAAAGTCGTTATAACGACGTATAAGTCGTTAAATCGACTTAGTCTAAGTCGTTATAACGACATATAAGTCGCTAAATCGACTTAGCATAAGTCGTTATAACGACTTATAAGTCGTTAAATCGACTTAGCATAAGTCGTTATAACGACTTATAGGTCGTTAAATGGACTTATGCTAAGTCGTTATAACGACTTATAAGTCGGTAAATCGACGTAGCATAAGTCGTTATAACGACTTATAAGTCGGTAAATCGACGTAGCATAAGTCGTTATAACGACTTATAAGTCGTTAAATCGACATAGCATAAGTCGTTATAACGACTTTTAGGTCGTTAAATCGACTCATGCTAAGTCGTTATAACGATTTATAAGTCGTTTAATCGACTTAGCATAAGTCGTTATAACGACTTATAAGTCGTTTAATCGACTTAGTATAAGTCGTTATAACGACTTATATCTCGTTTAAATATTCTTCATTTGTATGTAGTTTCCCACATGCTGAATCACTGCGAAAATGAAGCGATCTCAACTGATTGAATTTTATTTCAAAATGGGCTTTCAACAGAAAGAAATATTCGCTTGCCTTGCACACAGCCATGGCATTATTCTGTCATTGAGACATTTGAAACGGATCCTAAAAACTAGACATCTATATCGCAGGAAAATTACTTCAAACCTGCTGCATGTTGTCGAATTCATAAGGGATGGATTGCAAACATATGGGAAGCCTTTGAAAACTATTTTTGTACGATTAAAAAGGATGAACAATTGGCAAACTAAGCATGACATATACATTCGAAAATTAAGTATGCTGTAATAATCGGAGATTATATGAATCTCCACATTTGCATTTTTTTAGAAAATATATTCTCATGCGATCGGACGCGTTGTCCCACTACAAGAGTTATATAGTCTATTATTTTCTTCAAAGAAATAAAACGATGCAGTTTCGGATATCCCTAACACCTCTTGGAACCACCCCTTCCCCAGCAAACACAAGACATTGGCATTGTTTCAATGTATCGCGTTCCCTGGGTCTTCTTAACCTGGGTGGCGGGTCTTTAGTAGGCCTAGAGAGAGGTGTAGAACCGTATAATGTAACCAAGCGTATAATGTAACCGGTTGCATTATACGTCTGGTTACATTATACGGTCACAGGGGAAAACGTAATTTGTAACCAGCACTGGCGTATAATGTAACCGCTCCTTTCATTGTCCGTAATTTACCAAAGGGAAAATAGTCTTAATATAAAATGGCACTTTTTAAAACTAATATTTTTTTGATGGTAGTAAAGATTTTCATTGTGATACTTTAATCCTTCAAATCAAATCAGGACAGGGCCCTCGTGTAGTGGTTTAGCGCTGCGCCTGTCATGTCGAGGCTCGCGAAGCCCAATCCTCTTTTGAAAATAGACATCTCATCATTTAGTTATTTTTGATACTTAATTTCTGGAATAAATTTATCATAATTATGGTCTCACCACCCCAAATGCCAGTATCATTGAAATACATGTAAACTGACTGAATTTTACAGGCCGAGTTTACTAATCTTCCTGCCCTCCCGACCATGTAGTGCCGCATATCATGATAACGTCTGGGCTGTGCTTTGCTAGCCAGACAAATTTTGAGCTACACCCCCTAGCGTGTAAAAATGTCACCACAGATCAAATTAGGCTGAAATTCATACCCTCTTTCACAAACCAGACATACATCCTTTTAACTCACTGTATCCCTGCGAGATTATCACGAAACAGAGACAGCGTGTACTTATTAAATATCCGCAAAATTACAACATATTTGCTTTGTTTTTTAATTCAACAGAGGTTGGAACAACATCATTAAAATATTTCATCTGCTGTGATTTTGGCTTATTTAGGGTGGAGAGACCATTATATATAAAGCGGTGTAAATGTGTATTTGTCGTTTTTTAATTACGTGTCTTTAATTTAATTATGTGAGACAAATCATATGTTAAAGAAGTTACAGCATACAATTACATACTTCGGATTTCAGCTTTTGTGTCATTTAAACTCAACTTTCCACTTCACTTTCGAGGTAAAAAAAATTGCGGGTGGCCTGGTGCAGTGGTTAAAGCTGTCTGCTTGTAAAGTCGGAGATCGCGGGTTTAGTTCCTCGCTCTGAGATCCAGGTTTCAAAGAAGCAAGATATCTCTCCCTCGCTCACTCGTAAAGATGCAATATTGTTGGGGAGCCTCCTTGACCGAGAGGTAGCGTGCTTGTGCTCGTATAACCAGGGCTCGACTTTCGAATCCTGTGTCTAGAGGGCAGTGTCATCTCATTCATCTCACCATTCCCAGGTTCTCCTGTCCCAATTTAACCTATATATGAACAAATGTAGCCTAAAACCCCATTCATCATAAACCCATTCATTCATTTTTACTGTCCGTTTGGTATGTTTAATCGCTTGTCCGTCCGTCCGTCTATTTGTTCGTTCATTCGTTCGTTCGTTCGTTCGTTCGTTCGTTCGTTCGTTCGTTCGTTCGTTCGTTCGTTTCATTTGTTGGTTCATTTATTTTTGTCATTCAATTAGCTTTTGTCCGTTAATTAGCTAACTCGTTGGCTCGTTTTTTTTCCATCATTCGCCCTCTGTTTATTGGTATTCGTTATTCGTTTGTTCATGTCCTTCTGTTTGCTTGATCAATATTTAAGGACATTTTTTTATTATTTATTTAAGAAACATGAGCTAATTGATTGATTGGTCACTGATTTGAGTGGAATTTCAACAATGATTTATCTTCACAACGATTTAAATGTTAATATTTTGAACTGATTGTTTACACAAAACCACCAAAAGTCAATATTTGATAACTTACCTGTAAAGTAAGCAGATATAATACTGCCTTTCTTCGCATGGCAACGTAGAACGGCTATAACTAATGAATAAGGTCATTCATTAAAGGTGATCTATCACCCCTTATATAGTATAAATAATTTTGTGACAAATAAATCAAAGTTGCCACAATATGGGGCACAAGTGTTTCCTTATATGGGGTGATTGACTATCATGTGACCCTCTGAAAGGGTCACATGATAGCCAATCACCCCATATAAGGACATAATTATTCATAGCATATAAAGGGTGATAGGTCACCTTTAATTGAAAAAGGAAGTTCAAATATTTAAAATGTTATTTAAATGATTATGTATTGATTGGTACCATGATATTTTTGGGCCGTAATTAGTTATGCGTCTCTCATGTGATGCATATTGCCATAGTGATCGGTGTATTTATAGTCCAGTCAATCTAGAACAAACTGCAACAATTATTTTGTTTTTAGTCAGGCCTTATCATTCAGCCATATCATTTATTTATTCATTCATTTATTCATTCATTCATTCAACAATGAACTTTTCATTTTCGCTGAACATCCGCGGGAACCTAAGCTCTACAATTGGCCCCTCCCAGTAAACATGGGAAATTAAGTCAAAGTTTTTGCTACGTTACATTAACCCGGTATTGGCTTATAATGCAAAGCAACATGGGAATATTGATAACAATTTAAAAATCTAAGTACACTGTACGTCACTTTATTATGGATGGATATACGAACGGGTGAACAAACGAGCGAGTGGAAGCACAGAACAGATACGTCTTGGAAATCTATCCCTGTAACATTATACGGCACTGGTTACGCTATACGGTCGTATGGTACCTTTTTTTCCTGGTTACATTATAAGTTGACGCTGTGACCGTATAATGTAACCAGTCGCCGTAAAATGTAACCGGCTACATTATACGGCGCCGTAAAATGTAACCGGTTACATTATACGTCTGGTTACATTATACGGTTCTACAGAGGTCGTGTGTCGTTGGTCGTGGTGGGGGTTTTCTATATAATCCTAAAAAACTGACCCGCTCCACCCATTACCTTTTTTTTTGTCTGTTTGTATAATAATTATAACTTTTGTATAATAATAACATTCAAAATGAAATGAATCGGGCTTTAGGCCCCCTTTGTGCACATATAATAACATTCAGGAAACTTATATACTGCCGAGAGCATGAGAGAGAGGTGTCTGGGGTAGAAGCTAGTGACCAGTGCTAACCTAGTGATGTTAAACCAATGTCATGTCAATGTTGGCTGACCGTCTACTACGCTTTCCCAACCATGGGATAAAATATCTTTTTGGCGAAACAGTCCTGTATTTTTGGGCGGTATTAAACAAGCATTTGCCACCTTCAACAGTCAACAGGGTGCCAACGACATCGCAGCCGATGAGCCATCGTTACAGACGTTAATAGGGACGGAATTTTGCCAACATCGGTTCAAAGCGTGGTCCTGGCTGTAGGCTTACTTAACTATCACCAGAAGGGGACAATGGTGGGCAATCATCTGCAACGCTGGCCCAACATTGAGCCACCACGATAACGTACAATTATACTGTTATGAACGGTAGTCTAGCTCAGCAAACACGGTGCATTCACCCAATACTGTTTTAATTTTGCCGCTCACCTATACATGCAGGAGGCGTTCAACTAATGTTTGGCCAGCGTCGCAGACGGTGAGCAACATTGACCTGACATTGAATATCGTTGAATAATACTTTTAAAATAATATGCCTAATTATTAACCAACTATTACACACCAGGCAAGTTTCCACTTTTTGACAACCATGATTAAAACTAGGTGTTGGGCTAGCCCCTTTAATTCCGGCCCAGCGTCTCAGACAGTGGACCAACTGTTATGGTCTGTAGAAACCATCGAATAAATAGGTTTACAATAAATTGCAACTTATTTAATTAAATCGTGAAGAGTGAAAATAATTTAGGGGTAGGGCCTAACATGACACTTAAAGGGATTCAATATTAACTCCAGTCTCCCAGAAAACACCAGTCGATTTAACTACTTATTTATAAGTCGTTATAATTGAACTATAACGACTTATAAGTCGTTAAATCGACTAATGCTAAGTCATTATAACGACTTATGCTAAGTCGATTTAACGATGTCGTTATAACGACTTATGCTAAGTCGATTTAACGACTTATAAGTCGTTATAACGACTTATGCTAAGTCGATTTAACGACTTATAAGTCGTTATAACGATTTATGCTAAGTCGATTTAACGACTTATAAGTCGTTATAACGACTTAGCATAAGTCGATTTAACGACTTATAAGTCGTTGCAACGACTCAGCATAAGTCGATTTACCGACATCTAAGTCGTTAAAGTGACTTAGCATAAGTCGATTTACTGACTTATAACGACTTATGCTAAGTCGATTTAACGACTTATAAGTCGTTATAACGACTCAGCATAAGTCGATTCCACGACTTATAAGTCGTTATAACGACTTAGCATAAGTCGATTAAACGACTTATACGTCGTTATAACGACTTATGCTGAGTCGATTAAACGTCTTATAAGTCGTTATATCGACTTAGCATAAGTCGATTTAACGACTTATAAGACGACCTCTGCTAAGTCGATTTAACGACTTATAAGTCGTTATAACGAGATAAAAAATATTTTTGTCATGTCGTTTCAAAGCTTCCGTAGGTGCTGCATCATGCAATCGAGAAATGTTGTATTTTAAAATTTGCAAAATAACGGGTACAAACTTTTGATGCTGAGATGAAGAAATCTGTAAACCTTTTACGTTTTTTACTAGTTCTAAGGCGTGGTGATATCTGAAACCTCTGATTTATCCCTCAGCTAAAAATACATAATGTGTATTATTGGAAATACATGTCTGGTATTATGCATGTCTGCCCTCTATTTACCTCAATATATTTAAGAAGAATATACTGTAGGGATATGTGTTACCTGGCAAATACCACCAACATGATCGTCTACAAAATACGATTGCTTGTGTCATAATGTTACATTTTCAATAAAAGGTATCTGAGAAGTAACGAGACAAATTGCCTATATTGTGAACTATTTTGTTGCTGAATAATTATTATGTGTCACAAAATAACTTAATAATGTCACCAAAGATGTAGGTGTCACATTTGATTCCGTCAACATATCTCTAAGATTTTTAAATCGTGTTTTACCATTATCCGTGATCTACGTCTTATTCACATACACCTTTTGATACCGATAGTGTTGTTGTATTGATTGGCAGCAAACTTGCTTATTTTAACTCTCTGTTGACAGGGACATTGCAAACTTACAGTGTGAACAGAATAGTTTAGCTGGTGTAGTCGTTCACGCCTTCGTTTTAGTAAATCTGTTCCTCTTAAAAATCATTACACTGGCTTCCTGCCGAATACAAATTGAGTGGTGTACCATACCAAAGTTTAGTTTCCTTGATTCACGAACCATCATGCCTAATGATTTCTTACTACCAGCCGCTACTACTGGCACCAAACCACTTTTCAATCCCGGATAGTCTATCAACTTGCCAAGGGACATATGTGATGCTGCACTTACATTATGGAATTATTGTTAATCTTCATTCAGGACTGCCAAAACCATGACATATTTCAGGCCAAAATTAAAACACATTTGTTCTGTCTGGCTTTCCATCATATCTCCTCGGTGAATCGGTGACTTGTTGACGGTCATGCCTGGACATGACATTGATTATGAATTAGTCTTGCTATACCAATGAACTCGGTTCTACTAGATTTGGGCGTTCATTAGAAGTTTTATAATTGAACTAAATGACCATCTGACGTTTCTAAATACGTTCACTATCTCTCATTTGAAGCTGACCTATCCTGTTTATAATAAGGTGTTCAATGTGGTCACCTAAATGAAATCACTAACAGCTGCGGCGCTACGAGAGGTAGAGTGCTGGAACATCCCTAATGAAACACATTGGTACAAGATCTACAAGCGATTTTTTATATTAGATATAAACTGCTTCTCTCGGGGATCGGTGAAATAATGTTTTGAGCATGGTGGCATTGTCATTAGGCAATATATCACCAGATTATAGACATAGCCTCCGCAAGTATCTCTGGTCGGAGAAGCGCTGGCTCAAAGTAAGCACCGTTGGCCAATAAATGATGCAACATCGACCCAATACTGGACTACTGTTTTAATTATAATTGTGGACGCAGGCTGGCGAACACCCATCCCACCTGTTCTGCCATTCGTTATGTGATCATCTGTAAACGTCAGTGTTCTAAATTGGCTTGTCGGTCGATTCAATGAGCAAGTAATTGGGAGCTTAAATCTCTCAACATAACCAGAAAACGAGCTTCACTCACAAAATGCTGGCTCATTCCCGCAAACACGAGACGTTGAACCAAAGAAACTCTGGCTTGATGTTGGCCCATTGTCTACGACGCTGGTCCAACATCAAGCCAGCGTTCGTTTAACGTCTCGTGTTTGCTGAGATTTTAAGCCCATTTCCAGGGATTTTGGCCCAACAGTGATCCAACCTTTGTGCTTGATAGGAACATTAACACGATATATGTGACATGAGCCCCTGGCGTGTTATTGGCAGCATTTTCAACACCAAGCTGGTTTTTAAGCAGACATGTTAATTTTGTTATATTTATTCAGTTGTATTAAGTGAATGAGGTGAGACCCTCCTTTCACAGAACCAATTTGTAAAGGTCGCCATCAACGTGATCAATTGGTTACCAACTATTATGCTAGATAGTAATATATCCATCAATAATAAGCAATGAAACCATTCAAACCACATAAAAATAAATGTCGTGTAATAAATTGGTTTCATTCAAGAATACATAATATTAAAATCATTAGAAAATATTATTTTACCCAGCTTTTGCTGATCCGATTAGCGTCAATGTTTAAATCAATAAATGAATGAATGAATGAATGAATGAATGAATGAATGAATGAATGAATGAATGAATGAATAAATAAATGAATGAATGAATGAATGAATGAATGAATGAATAATTGAATGAATGAATGAATAAATGAATGAATGAATGAATGAATGAATGAATGAATGAATGAATGAATGAATGAATGAATGAATGAATGAATGAATGAATGAAGTATCATTTAATCGATATATGATCGATCGATCAATTTTAGGTTATGTATGGGCATATTGTCTTTTACAACGTCGATTTCAGAGGCACGGAAATTTCAAGATTTGTTTGTGAACATGAAGGCCGATACAAACGCACATGTACTGTATCAACCCTGACATGCAATATCAGAATTTTCACATGCAACGCTGTTTTTCTTCTTCGCTCGATCCCAGCCAAAGTAAGTAACCCAGATATTTATACAGTTATAATAAGGAGGTGGTCATTTACTTGGCTTTAGCGAAAAATAAAAAAATGACTGAAAGCTGTAATGGTCTGTAATAATCTTCTTTATTATTATGACACCAGGATCATGTGGCGGGTTCAGAAGCTTAAGTCATAAACATCTTATCTTTCAGCTACCAATAGTGCTCAGAAAATGCTGATATAGGATA
The DNA here is from genome assembly GCA_964017125.1 of Flabesymbios commensalis. Classification (NCBI taxonomy): domain Eukaryota; kingdom Metazoa; phylum Annelida; class Polychaeta; order Terebellida; family Flabelligeridae; genus Flabesymbios; species Flabesymbios commensalis. Next base: position 49,757,129 of record OZ024904.1, read on the forward strand.
TAGTTACATCCACATGCAACCCTTTGCGATTATACAGTCATAAAGCTGAACTATATAATCATTTACAATCGATTAATTGGGACCGAAACAGAAGATTAATTTTCATCATGGCTATTTCGTTGAGATTGCCATCTCGACCAATCGCAAGCCTAAGATCTTAGTCAGCCGATTTGCGAATACCTCACTGTGTTTACGATGGCCCGTGATTTAGTACGCGCAACAAACAAACGATATAGTATATTATTTTTTCACCAGCCTGCAGCCTCGGTTCGCAGCCAACTAATTCAAATGACATTATCAGAGACAAGTGCGCTATATTTTGATAATATTATACATGTATCATGTAGGCGTACACTTGCATTTGATCCTTTTTACAAAATTTTTTGTTATCTATGTAAATTATGTTAAAACCTTCAATTTGTATAATATTTTAAAAACTAGTATTATTAGCATGTGATCAATGGCATCTACTACATACTGTGCTAATGCTGCTTCTGCAGCTCATATGTTGCTCTTGTTGTTGTTGTTGCAGTTGCTGCTGCTGCTTCGGATGTTGCTTACAGGTTTTGCTGCTGCAGTAGCGGACAACCAGCAACTCCTACAACAACAGCCTTACACATAGTAGCACTGTCATCAAGTCATGCAGCATCTTGCGAAGTAGCAGTCGCTGCAGCCTGACTGCCTGATACCAGTTGAGCCGTCTCCCGTGGATGACAAACCAAAGAGGACTCTTGTTTTGTCATTTTCTTCTCTGATACCAGTGTTTGAGACACTATCCTAACTTAGGGTCTCAATGATGCTCGCCATATTTCGATAATTTTAAATCGGAATCCAGTTGCTTAGGAGATCGATTGCAGTAACGATATATATCTGAATCATTAGAGATTATATTTATATGTGAAAGAATTATGCTGAGTGCTGGGATGAATGGGGTAAATATATAATTGCATTCAAATATAATAACAAAAATAGTTGCTTAGCACATTTTGATATAATACTTCAACATGAATTCTAGCACTAATTACACCGGCACTGCTCTGGGTGATTGGACTTCAATTAGCGACTTATCCAGGAGTACAAATGTCACTGTGGAGTACAAAAATGTGAACACGCACAGTTACACAGCCTCCGAATCCTCCAGTATCATGGACCTGACAACAACTGGATTAACCTCAAATGATTTCACTTCACCATGGCTGCTCAACACGGCCTCCGTCAATGACAGCTGCTGTGCCGGGTACACTGCAAACTGGAGTGGTACCGGAGATGATCTGTGGGACACCAGTCGTATCCTCTACCCGAGGGAGATCACCTCACCGCCTGTGTGGGAGGTGGCGGTGAAGGTGGCGGCGTACGCCCAGGTGATCGTACTTGCCCTCATTGGTAACCTTATGGTGGTCTGTGTGGTGTGGAAAGACAAGAGGTTGAGAACCACCACAAACTGCTACCTGGTCAACCTAGCTGTCTCAGATCTCATGGTCACCTGCTCATGCACATGGGTACATCTGGTACAAAACCTCACCGAAGGCTGGGTACTCGGAGCATTCTTCTGCAAGATCAATAGCTTCGCACAAGGTAAGAGTGTGTATTTTTTACTTTGTTAGTACTCGGTAGTATATCAGGCGTTTATCTGGTCTCAGAAAACACTAAATGTTGAGCCAGTATTTAAACAACGGGGAAGACGGCCGGCTAACATTACAATGTTTTTGATAGGGTGCTTGCTCTCTATAGGCATTCAAACGTTTTTTCAGGTAATAATAATGTACCACTGTAATATGTATGTACATTGTTATACAACCGTTTCCAAGATACATGTATCTATGTGACTGAGTTTATTCACTTTTTTCTATTATATCAATATATCCTACAATAAAGTTAAGAAGCTTTTTGTGAAGAAACGAAAGTTCAACAACGTAAGTGTGTATAAAGAAGTGCGTCTAAAATCAACAAATAATGGATTATTTTGCTTCTATTGATGTTGTGCTCGAAAAAAAACCTTTCACTACTAGGGCATTAATGCTACCAAGAACACTATACACCAGTATCCCTGATTAGTTATGGTCTGTTTCGCAATATCATTTCTGCGTCCGTGTGAAAAAAGTAAAAAACAAATTAACGGTTATGTAATCAGTACATAGTTATATTGTATGATACACTCTTATATCAGTGTTATACGATTTCGATTATTTTTCACCATGCAATATTTTCTACTATCGATATCATAGTAAATGGCTGTGTTATTGATTGTCGGAAAAATTTGGAATAGTACATACCTTGGTCGTGCAAAGGCAACACAAATGTATGGTCTATCTGTATAAACATAATAACTTTCTTTATAATAAGAATATTTTTGGTTGACAAATTTATAACAATAATATTTTGTGAATTTCAAATGTATATCATGCATACCCACATCACACCTATAGAACATCATAAGCATATGCATACAATATTGAAAATATGTAAATATGAAACTATAAGCAAGCCTCTATTAAAATTGATTACTACTTTTATCCATGACAAATGAATTGAAAAACAATAAAAAAATATTGTACGTAAGTGTCCCATTTTTTGTATGAATATATATATTTGCAATATCTAGTAAAGAAAAATACAGTTAATATACAATATGCCGTCTAATTATATGCGAGAAGAGACGCACGAATCACTGCAATTCAATTACACCACCGTTACGATGCTAAACAATTGGAATGTTAAATGGTTAATAACATGACTAATGCTGCATCGATGTCTTAGAAGTAAATCTAAATAATTTTGGTTAAGCTGTACTAAATTTAAATCCAAGTATGACATTCCACCCATATTTATAAAACAACAGAATGCCGGGCGTTAACTGATCCCGTTGTATGACAGACTGATCCACTTTTCAATTGATTAGGGTATATTACTATACCGAAAGTTTAGCAATCACAATCTCGCGACATCTTCTAGTAGTGTGCTGTACAGAAAAGGCAAACAGCCGTAACTGCTGTCTTTTGAAGTAAGCCGTTACTGCTGCTGCTGTTTGCCGTTGCAGGGCAGTGTGAACGTTAAAGATAACCTTAGAGATACACGTAGTTATTATCACGCCTGTCACGCGGGATACGTGGCATTATCATTTCAAGAGCGTTTCTTGTGGAATATGATCTGACGTACATGATATAGGTCCACCCACCTGTAATTATCTCTTGAACCAACCAGGCTGACGACACATAGCCTCTGCGAAGCCAAACGACAGTAACTGCTTACTTGAAAATAAAGCAGTTACTTTATGTTTTGTAAGGCAGACTTGTAACTTCCACCACACAATATCAAGACTTTTTTTGTGCAGGATACGGATTGTTCCCTCCCTCTTGCAATTCTCAAATTATCTTCGTTCACGGAATAACCATCACCTCGATGTCACGAATGATTAGATTAATCTTATTGGTGAATTTATTCGTGACAATTTCCTAATCAATTCCTGCTTTATATTTTCTATACATTCTTAGACATCTTCACATTATTGGATAAGACAAGAAATGTATTTTTAAATTGTAAAGCCAGGTTACTCCATCCAAATATAACACGTCAGCGTTACCAGCGGAATATATATGAATTCTCTGATGTTTTTTTCTAACAACAACACAAATTGTAGTAATGTATGTCTTCCACTAAAAGAAGTAAAATCCTCTACATGACACAACGTTTTATTTATATAAACCACTTTACATATGCATGTTAGGTTGCAATCATGCATAAGACAGGCCGTGACGCACTGGTGAGAGCGAGGCGCTTTGTTGTGTCCTTGGGCAAGGCACTTTACCGTCTCATGCTTCACTTGGCTCCAGTGTAAATTAGAACCTGGTGAGACAGAGATGGCAATGTGTACGATAAGTAAAGTGCACCGTAATGGCTGCAGGACTGTATGCTCTCTGTTAAACTGAAATGACACACGGATGAACAGGTCCAGGGAGTAACATATTAAGCTTGATGAACTTTTTCCAGCTCTCTTTATTCTACAGTCATGTAAAATATCAACATGATTGCGTAACTGTGGTTAAATTATGCTCATATGGATATCGATCGATTATAATCGTGATAATGACCCGTGTGGACACGATCTCGAAAACTGCTAGTTCGAATTTCTCGTGATTTTATACGTTGTCATTTAGTATGACAAGCCCCAGCTGGCTGATACACAATTCGGAGGATGTTTTGTAAAGGAAAATTGCCAGAAGGGCGGAGTTGCAATTGTCACCGACATAAGCTATTTACAATCGGTTAAAAAGAGGCTCAATAAGGAGCCGTCTCAAAAATTCGAATGTTAGATTTTTATATTATGTCAGCTGGCACTCCGCTGGCTCAGAATTAAACATGTCGGCAGTTCAATAAATATCTCTGATTTATTATTGTCATTCGCTGTGAATGCACTCCTATACAACATCGTGATAATAGATCAAAGGCATGTGCTACGAACGACTTCAAATGATTCCGTATCTAGGATCGGCATTGTTACAGTGCAGTGCAGTGAGACTTTTGTGCATGTACATGTAGATCGATGTTGGTCTAAGTCGTAGCTATCACTAATCGCATCAACTATTAGTAAATCGTGATATAAATATCTAGAAATAGGTTACATAAATCGAAAAATTGCAGTTGATTTATATGTGAAAGCAGTACACATTAAAGCGAAAAGATAAAGAGGCAACATCAGACGTTGTCTGCAATGTTGAGCCAACGGCTGGCTGCAATTAATATATTAAGCTTGAAGCAATACAATGTTGTTGTGACACCTATCGTGTTTTATATGCTGATATATTTGACAACACAATCATCATCTGTATTTTAAAACAAGCCAATGTCTAAGGCAGCAGAAGTATATGCACGCAACATTACCAGGTGACCGCTACGAGTTATTAACTGCCAGGAGATGTGGAAAATAGTGTATGACAACCAGATCGCATGGACGTCGCCACCAGCCTATTTGAAGGAGTGTTGATGAACCACGAGAAACCAGATGCAGATGGACAATGACGGGCGGGGTGAGAAACGGAAGTTATAGTCGCCGGGGACTGCACAGCGCAGGCTCGGTTTGTTAGCGCCGGTTGGCCACTGCAGGTTGATTCGTGGCGCCTGCCATCGATAGGAACTGCAATCTGCAATGCAAATCAAACGAGATATTTTGCCAAATAAACCAGGTTATATGCCGGGAATTCGGAGCCGGGATCGTCAAATCAGATGTGCTGCTGCTCATTCATTCCGTGTTATCAGCCGGACACACCTCGGATTGACTTTTGATGCGCCATGACCTACACTCTTAAAACAAATTTATGTGTCAGTATGTTATGCTGTAGAATGCATGCAGAACTTATATGCAAATTAGGCCTCCACACTACTGGTAAATGGGAACAAAAATTATCAAGAATCATTAGGTGTATAATTTAAAATCGGCTTGAACAATTAAAAAAAAAATATTTAATACTTTCTGTTAGAACAAGAGGTCATGTTTGCTACTTGTAAAAGTAGCCGACATGACCATTTGGTTCCAACAGATGAACTGTGCAATCTGAACGAAGTATTTGTTTTGAATTGATCTCTATATTATTGTAGTATGCAAATATAAACAGACATCTGTTGTAAAAGACTATAATGTTCAACTGCCTTATGAAAGTAGAACGGTAAACAAGTTTATTTAAAAGTCTAAAAATGATTTTTGTCCTTATTTACATGTCACTAAACATTCAATATGCATAATTGTTATAAATATGTCATGCCCACGAACAAATCTAGTGACCTTGAACCAAAATGTATTTGTCCTGCAGATGGTGACAACACAAATTGTTCATTTATTGTCTAAATTGACAGCTCAATGTCATTGCTGACTCACTGGACAATTGCGGATTTGTGTATATTTTTTAGTTATTATTAGATGAATAACACAGACATACAATCTGCTGTTCTGTATTTTCCAATTGCTTAACTTTGTAAGCACTTTATTATCAGTGATTTTATAAGCAGTTAAAAGTCACTGATTCGGGACTTTAAGTATCGATATATTGACGCATAATAATATCATTGATATAATTATCTGTACCTTTTAAAAGTAGGATTTCACCCATAAGATAATGTGTGTCTCTCGGTAAAAGTCCAATAATCTTCTTGGGTGGTTTCCACCATCTTCACTTGACGTACGATCACTACCCCCCGTGTAATTAATAACTACATAATTATACGCACAGTGAACCAGTCTTTGGGCGATCAAAATAAAAAAATGTAGCTGCTTATTTGAAAAGTAAGCAGTTTGCCCTTTGGATTTGTAAGCATTTGTTATGTTCCATACTACTGTTGTAAAACGGCGCAATCTGGTAATTAAATCATTGGTGAAACCGATAAACTTATTCTTTTGTGATGTTTACACGAGGAAAATATTTCTTTACAACGTATGATTAATCGTTCTTGGCTTGTCTAAAATAATGGGGTACATCCACCACATTTATTTTCCAAAAAAACATTTGATTTGGCTAAAACACTAATTATCCAGACACACTGTTGTAGAATTGCATCGTAAATGTGTACAGCCAATACAAATGCGATGAATTTAATTCTAGCGGAAAATCATCTATAGCAAGGTGTTTATATAATTGACACCTCAATAAAAATATAAAAAGGTTAAACAAAAATCTATATCGAACTAACGCTAGTACAGGCAGACATCAGACCTCCGCGCTAGTCACTTTCCAACTTCCAACTTCCAACTTGCACACTAAACACAACACATTTGTATACCATTTGTACAATGTTGTACCAACGTCGAAGCCGTTAAGCCGACGATGTACACATGTTATGCAAATGCTTGTGTTTGCTGGGTGGCTACACACTATTGTGACCAATCAGTACTACACTTTTAGACGATGCCAACTCCAGATTATGGTGGATCAGTCTCTGATGTTTAGTCGTCTATGGAGAGTCAGACAAATTTCCGATGACGGTCAAATAAAGCTCCAATGTTTATGACGTGTGTTTTTATTATACGTACGTTTGGTACAATAAAACACACGATGAATTTTCAAATATTAGAGTGCTCAGCCCCCACTTTTAAACCACTGGGAACGATTTTCCCAAAGGCAAAAGTAGGGGGCGGAGCTAATTCGTGACGTCAAAAGGTGGAGACATGCTTGGCTGGTTATAATACATGGACATGTACATGTAGCTGATGATGTATTGTATGATTTTATAAAACTGACCAAAGTCAACACGGAACGCCGGTCCAATGCTGCCTGAATGCAGGTGCGGCACTAGAATTGATGACCATCACCGCGACCGCTCCTGGCCAGCGTCTAGCATTCACTCGCCCCTTTTTCACCCTGTGATGCGGGCATATTGAAATGAATAGAAATCTAGTTCAGCTCATGTACAAATACAAGAAACATGAAACATATACCCGATGCGGTTTCAATGGTAATTCAGATTCAATAATGGGCGGTTGGTTTTTGTGTGTGAAGTCATGAGGTGGGAGATCCGCCCAGCTAGTGTAGGGGCTTATGTCAGTAAATGTGGGTCCGTGGAAATAGCATGTTAATTCCTGACACCTATGTTCAATTTAACGAAAAATTATTATTGAACAAAATAAAATAGGGGGTATTTTTTTCCGAAGCTCTAAAAGTCATTTCCGGGGTCTTAAAGGTCATGACCCTAAAAACACACGGGGATTTTCTAAAACATTTGTATTTCAAGGTAATATAGTCGAGTAAAAAAGCAAATTAAAAATATATTTATTGGCCATATATATATTTGACCTATGTTTTCTAAACCCAGATGTGTATATAGTATTATTAAAACTGAGTGGTATTTAGATTTGTACATTGCACATTGCATATATATTTTTAAACGAAAGAATATTGCAGACTTTTTCAAAAATGTGTGTATTTATCCTGGGTCGAAATATGAAACATTGAACTTTGCTCTGCAATTAAGACTATATTTTTATCCCGCTTGTTTTTATATAATTAATGTGTGCTGAATTCGAATCTGTTCGATAAAATTATATATTTGGTGTCCTCCACCTTTAAATAAGCAGAACAAAAAATGGCCGCCAAAACCACATCTTTTCTATATATTTGTTACAAATTATTGCACGATTTCTGGTTTCTCCATGATTTTGAGTTGATAAATTTATGTCTCATGTTTTTTGATCAAAATGACCTTTATTTGACCTTCAAAACCAAAACGGTTACCGCCAACAGACAAATAACAGTGTTTTTTATGCATGTGAACTATAATATCATAAACAACATTTGTTTAATGGAAATCTAAAAAGTAGACTACGATTACGGTAGATTAGGTTGCAAAATGACGTCCATCTTGAATTTTACGAAAAACGATAGGTTAGACGATGAACAATAAACGCCAGAAATGCTTGTTTCGGCCCCCAAATCACACAATATCAATAAATTGAGCAATTACGAGCCAAAAATTAAAAAAGAGGTGAAATTTACATTTTGATAGCCATTTTGTTTCTTGTTGATATGAAGGTAAATTTCGCGGTCATTTTGGCTTTTTTCTTTCAAATTTACTCGTCAGTAACGTTTAGTCCTAATCCACTATGTTACCACAAAAACATCATATTATTGTCAAAATGTGTAGCAGTATATTTATAGTAACAGTAAATACATAAAAAACGGTGGATGTCTTGGATCTAAAGGTCAAAAGAAGGCCATTTCTTTCCAAAGACTCAAGAAAAAATTAACAATTCAAAATCTTGCAGGAAACATAAATTGTGCGTTTATCTGCGATAAACTATAGAAAATATGGGGTTTTCTTAACATTTTGGTGGCCATTTTGTGCTTTGCTAATTTGAAGGTAAAGGTCTCCAAATATAGAACGTTATCTGGCAGATTCAAATTCAGCACACGCAAATTATGTAAAAACAAGTGACTACAAAGGAAAAGGCCCACACTAAAATCCCGAGCAAAGTTGCATGTTTCAGATTTCAACCTAGGCTAACTGGACGTATTCTCATAAAAGGCTGCAATATTCTTTCATTAAAAAAATATGTATGATATTTATAAATATAAATAACACACATTTGAAAGCATACACATATCTGGGTTCAGAAAAGATCTAATATATAATAAACCATCTAATATATTGTTTTTAATGACCATGTTGACTGGTTTGTTTTGCTGTTCATTCTCATTATTTTATAATAAAAACATGTTTGAGCGTATGTGAAAAGACGACTATTCACTCTGCTGCAATGTGTGATATATTATTAGAACGGGAATTTAATTATCTGTTATATGGTATATTGCATGTGCAGATTGGTGAATAACAACACCAACGACATACGCTTAACCCTACCCCTAATTTGAGACAGTAACCCTACCCCTAATTTTAGACAGGTTTGGGAGTACCCCCATAAAAGCGGTCAAAATATAAAGTTCGTCTCTTTTTTTACTGGTAACATCTCATTTCATGTTTTAGACATATCAAAGCTTAAAAAAGGTTGGTGGGGTAAGTAAGCGGGGGGGGGGGGGTTACATGGTGACCGATCCATGGACCAATATGAATATTTGAAAACTTTGCAATAGTTGACCTTGAAATGACCTTAAAAGGGTTTCAAATGTTTTTTTATGATATTTCCTGAACAATTTCGGTCATTTTGATGTGTTACACGACTAGTAAAACATGTGTTTTAAAAAATAAATAAATGAGATCCAGGGGTCATGACCTTAAGGTGACCTAAAATAAAGACACCCTATTTTTTTGGAATCAGCATAAAATTCTGAACAAGAACAACGTAGGTGACAAGAATTATGACAAGATTCCCACGGAATTACATAAGACCCTACACTAAGCCTAAGAAATGTGCACATTTTCAGTTTTTATTTTTGAAAAAAACTGATAATTAGTGGACTAAAATAATTTGCTAAGTTATGAGATAGTTCATAGTGATATATACTTTATTAATATTGATGAACTAAACTCACTTCACAGGGCCTTTAAAAGAAATTTATTATCCCAGACGTATAATATATGGGATGCAACCGCGCCGAGGATCATCCAACAAATGCGACTTATAGGATATTTAACGAACATCGACTGAGTAAAAGCGTTTGATTGCGATATGCTGTGAAACGCAGTGATGTCACCGAAAATCCTTTTGAATGGCTACTCGGTGACACGATGCTATATAAGTCCCCCTCCTCCATATTTTTTTGTATTAGATTGCTAGGTAAAAACATTGCAGGTCAAGGCTATTGAGTGAGTTTCACAGATCACACCTTCAGTTTGCCATAATGCTGAATTTATCACTTTTTTACATAGGCAACTTGAGCATTTAACCGCCAAGTTAATTGGAATTGTCAGCCACTTGACGTTGTTACTCGCTGACGCGATTCACAACTTCAAATGAGTGAAGATTATTCAGATTGACTAAATAGAGGTCAACTATTTTGAAATCTTGTTGATTGATGTCACGTTTTGTCTTGAACATTTTAACCAACTGACATTTAAAGTGCTTATAAAAAATGGAAAGAAACTGTTAAAGGACTATATCGTCCACAAAAACATTGGTCCACTTATGCCCCATTGTATAAACGACCACGCCCAGGTGCAATCCTGGGCACGGACTGACACGGCAGTCATGGCACCGTCACGAGGGAGGCATGGGAGTACGTATTTGGCTAAACAGGTCTGACAGCCAGCACAATGACAGTCACATAATTATAGTCTTATCTGGTCAGTGTCGAACTAACCAAAGTTTTCAGTGGCATGAGGGTGATAACGACACTGTGATGTGGTGCAGTCGCCAACGTCACTGTGTAGTTCGTTTACGCTCGATGACTATTGAGGATTGATTTTTATGGATGGGCAACATGATACCCATCGATAAAATTGCTGCGGTAAATTAAAGATTAGTTGATGAGTTAAAAATATACATATAAAAATCCTACATGCATGTCCACCTATTCAAGTTTAATCCCTCACATGCAGGCTTTGTTCATAAATAGTGATATCTGAAAATGTACATTGATTTTATAAATACGAAAATCAGCCCAGCAGACATGAGACAATGATCCAATGCTGGTTTAATGTTGGCCTCGTCCACCACAACTAGTTGTTGGGCAGTCGTTGAATCAGCCATGGTTGCACAAGTATTCTTCACCAACAGCGGCATATAATTTTGATGGCTGGTCTGTTCGTTGCCCTGTAATTGCAGACAAGCGGTTTTCTGCGGTACCAGACTTGAGTAGAGAAGCATGTTCTGCTAATTGAATCAGCGTGGGATGACAGTGGTGATGAGGAGGCTCCACACTGGTAATTACATTATAGTAAGCACCAGTTTACAAAACACAGCCTTCCTTTAACACCCTCTCTTACCCGAAAATCGCACAATAATCGCCGCCTTTACACGACAGATATAGATGACAGGTGTACACCCATGCATACATTTACACCAGCCTAGCCAAAAGAGTCTAAAAATAGAGTAAAATATTACTTGTCTTTGGTAATTCATTGCGTTTGGCCGTACACTCTGGACGCAAAAGGTTATTTGAGAAATTGTTCTATTATATACCAAGTATTTCTGTGGTACCTGTCTCTATATATGCCTACAGCAACTTTCAAGAATCGTTTGATCGAGAGTGCAACTTATATTATATTAGAGTCGCACAAGCCATGATGTACAAATCCCTAGTGTGCACGATGGACATCTACGTGTAGTAAATACAATATATGTTGACCAGGTAAAAAACTAATCACGACCCTTTAATATGTTGTTGCTAAATGCAGGTATATTTCCATACATCGACAATGTCCACCAGGAGCGTGGTGGTAGAAGTAGAATCGCAACTAAAATGGTGGCGAAGCAGCCGGTAACTAGGTTAATATACAATATGGCGAGCAGCCGACATTCCCAAGGGAGCGGGTTCCTGCTCACGAGTTTATCCTAGGGCAATCAGACAGAGCCTCAGGTCATTACACTCAGGGGACAACCCAGCAAACACAAAACAATTCTATAGCATTTGTAAAATGTTGGAACAACGTCGAAGACTTTGACCCGATGTTGTACACATTTCATACAAATGCTTTGTGGTTTCTGAGAACAAGCAGGGAGGTTACACCTCCCTGGAACAAGTAACCAAATGTATCCAAACTCCACAACAATAGCGAGTGTGTGCAAGATTGTCCAATATGATGGTCCTATACGTAGGCCTGATATAGTCTGTCGTTTCGTGAATATTTATTTCATTTATTGGCCATACATGATACATATCAATACATTGTATGTTCATTAAACATGTTAAACAAACAATATGATACGGCATCTTTTTACAGCCCATACATGTTATATGTGTGGAAATGTCATGGTTAGTTTGTCAATTGGAAGAAGGCGTGAAATCCAGATAGTGTGTACTGTTATGCTATACCTGGTACTACCGGTACATGTGATTGAAAACCAAGTCTGGTCTATCATTATTGCAGGTATCAGACACATCAATTTCACCTTTTTTTTTAGCATATTTTATTGGCTCAGAGTGCCCAAGTATTTTTGTATTTTAAATTTAATGTCAGTGAAAATGAGCAACACACTTGTAGCGCTGCTTTTTTTAGGAAACTATGGAGACCAAAGGGTTTTAAAATTTAAAATCATCATAAATGTCTCATTAAGCTCCTGCCGTTTTATTTGAATACCTATATGTTATCGGTCTAAGACCATTATAAATATGTTTACTCTTACAGTGGGACTTTAGACGTTAGATTCTGACGGCAGATTTTGATGTATAGAGACTATCCCCGCGCTGTAAATGATAATTTTATTTTATTTAGCTTTTGAGCAATATATATATATTTAAACCAGATACAAAACTGTACACATTATATCATTATGTCATTATAATAGTATTATACAACATTAGTGGTGCTGCGCTAGAACGGGCTTACAGAAGCCTCTGCAGCTAGGCAGCAACTATATTCATATTCATCCATGTACAAAAAGCATAAACATATAAATGGTACATATATAGGCCTATAGGTGTATTAATATATTAGCAATAAATATTTAACAATTAAATATGTGACCTTTTAAGGCTCAGCAACAAAAGTGCGGAAATATTGCTGTCTAGAACAATTTTGGCCTGGGTTGAAATATGAAACATTGAACTTTGCTCTGCATTTATGTCTATATTTTTTCTCCTGCTTGTTTTTACATAATTTGTGTGTGCTTAATCTGAATCTGTCGGATGAAATTCTATATTTGGTGTCCATCACTTTTAAATAAACCAAACAAAAAATGGCCACCAAAACCACATCTTTTCTATATTTTTGTTGCAAATTATTGCACGATTTCTGGCTTCCGCATGACTTGGACTTGATAAATTTATGTCCCTTGTTTTTCGGGCAAAATGACCTATATTTGACCTTTAAAGTTAAAATGGCGACCGCCAACACACAAGTTTTTTTTTATGCATATGAAGTATGATATCATAAACAACATTTATATAATGAAAATCTTAAAAATAGACTACGGCAGATTAGGTTAAAAGGCATTCGAAACTGTGTTTAAGCACAGTATATTCTAATACATGATTTGATGTGTTTAGTATGGTGTAGATACCGCTAAAAGTATTCCACAACTGCTGAATATAATTATCATCTGATCAATCCATGGGTATAAATAACCATTACACAGGACCCATGTAATAATAGTAATTATAATACATTATTGACCTGCTATTAGGTAAATAGATCTACATCGTAAACAAGTATATAGCATTTTTACACACATATTTCAATTCGAACTGAATCCTCTAACAGATCAACAATCCGCAATTAATATGTTTAAATAGGTGACTTTTAAGAGTATTAATATGTACAAAGCTGAGGACTTGTATAATAATTCTAGCTGTATGCAAACTATTATAAGTCTTGTTGTCCATTTAAATATCAGTCTTCAGGCTGTATTCTGTTCAGGGCAATTTCATCCATACATTTTGGATGAGTAATTCATGTGCTTGAAAAGTTACATGTAATGCTATAATCACTCGTATAAATTTAAAACCGAGAGAGCTATTGACTTATTAACTGAGGAGGGTGATTAGTAAGCAGGGGTTTCACAGTGTTTTGTTTGAACGACGGAGAGCGTTCACGTCACGTAATCCTACACTTTTAATGCTATAGCCAGAGATTGACGTTTATTTCAAACTCTATTATTTTCTCTTTAATGTCATTTAAAGAGTGGGCGCCAACCCATTAATGACATCACGAATGACTAGTTTGGTTTGTCCATAAATTCTACGTTATTTTGGCCGAATGATGTTAACTTTTTTTCTTTCAGATGACCAAAGACCTTTTTATACGATAAATAAAAAATATTGTTGGCTTCCAAGGGTTGATTGGGGGAGTGCGTGGGGTACTTGTATCATAACACATTTCCAGAGTGACAACGACAGAAATCCGGACACGTCAACGTAATGTGTTATTTTGTTAGTAGTTTACTGTCTACAACGGTTGGCCAACAATAAAACACTATTGGGACAATGTGTTTTATTTATATTTTTAGATTTGTCCCGACCATGGTAAAACATGGTAAAACATAACAGAATTAAATCCAGTAAGTATAGCTAGCAAAAATCAATATAATTATTATTAAACATGTTTTAACACAGGGTTTTCATTCTGTGAAACGCAGTGACGTCACTCGGTGAAAACAAGGTTATTAAAATACCCATCCCCTATACTTCATTGTATTAGCCAGCTCGGTTAAAACAAATGAGGTCATGGTCATTGAGTTTCCCAGAATTATAGGTAGGTCGATTACTGAAGCATTCCCATCATGACAAGACGTTTAGCCAGTGTTGGATTAATTACGTATCAACGTAGTGCATTATGGGCCAAAATCAAACAAACAATGGCTAGCGGGTTCATGTCCACCGGGTCGGTAAGTGGCAATTAATTACAATATAAACACGATGGCACTACGAAATGTATTTAAAGGCGGCATTGGTATCGTATGCATTCATGTATTATAATTATATATGTGGCCAATGTTATATAAAATAAATATATGTCTATTTGATATTGTACTCGTTTATTATTTGCACTTGATTGCATAAAAAATATATTTACTGAAAAGGTAAATATATAGGCCTACAGTGTTTTTTTTGAATTGAATATTTTCTAATATCACAATATTTAGCAATTAGAGAGAGAGGGCTATGTTTAATGACTTGAATTTTGCACTAATTGAATAGGCCTATTCATAGTTTACCGCTAGCTTTAAATGGATAAATATATTCCTGCTAACTCATGTAAAAATGCAAGGTGTGACCCTAGAGGTGCGACAAAGCCTGGGAGCGGTGTGTGTAGTGTGCATTGTGCCATACACGTTGTCTGCACTGTAGGTCAGACAATGAACAATAAACATCAGAAATGTTTGTTTCGGCTCCAAGTTATACAAAATAAATAAATTGAGGAATTCCGTGCCACAAATAAGAAAAAAGGTTTAATTTAAATTTCGATAGCAATTTTGTTTCTTTTTTATATGAAGGTGAATTTCGCGGCCATTTATGATTTTTTCTTTCAAATTTACTTGTTTGTAACGTTTATTCCTAAATCCACTATGTTACCACAAATACGTCATATTATCGTCAACATGTTTAGCAGTATACTTATAGTAACAGTAAATACATTAAAAACGGCGGATGTCTTGGATTTATGGTTAATGTCATTTCTGTCCAGAGACACAAGAAAAAATAATGAATTAAAAATATTGCAGAAAGCATAAATTATGCGTTTATGTTCGACAAACTATAGAAAATATGGTGTTTTCTTAGCATTTTTGTGGCCATTATGTGTTTTGCTAATTGAAAGTTTCATGTTTCATATGAAAGGTTGCGATGTTCTTTCATTGAAAATATGTATGACATTTATAAAGATAAATAACATACATTTTTAAGCATACACATATCTGATAACATAGGCCGGGAATGGATATGTCCAACAAATACGATTTATTACGTCGTTTTCTTTGACCATGTTGACTAGTTTGTTTTCTTGTTAATTTTGATTATTTTATAATAGAAAAACATGCTTGGGCGTACGTTATATGGTATATCGCATGTGTTGATTGGTAATCTGAAAATCAATGATACACAGCCCCTGTGTTTTTGTTGTTGTATTTCTCAATTGTTTACCAAGGGACATAAGGGGTCCGCTCACTAATTTTTTTCAACTTTACCGCATTGGCATCCCCAATATTCATATTCCTGAGATTCATATCTTTAATTTTGTATAGGATGCATCTTGTTAAAATTGGGGTTTGGGTGGTGAAAAAAAATATCACAATTGCTGCAGCACTATATGGACATAAAAACCATCCGTCAACTTCGCTGTTGAGTTTAAGGAACCGTAGCGTAAAGCTTCCCCCCATCAACTCATTATGTAGGTTGCGGTGATATCAATGTAGCATAGTATTGCAGCTAAAGTATCTCACACACCGCAAAGACTCTCGACGATTGCTTAAAATGCGACCATGCCACACCACAAAGACTGTTTCCGCCTTTGCGTTGTAAGCTATTGCAGCGATCCTAGTGGTGACCGTGTAGTGGAAGTTCCGGAAGCAACAGTCGGCCATTTTCAGTTACAATGGATGAAATCAGATCACATGACTTGCAAGTCACAAGACTTAACGCTACTTTCTGATTGATAAACAAACTCCGACAGTTAGATCGCGTCGTACGACATGCCACACCGCAACGACGGTCTACGACGGCTAAAACGGGCCATGACTAAGACAGAACATGTTCAGTCCTAACGACAGCTTCCAACGCGACGGAAATCGACGAAATCGTAGTTGTTGAAGTGGCTACACCGCACCAATTGTTTAAGATTACCATGGCGTCTTAAGCAATCGTAGACAGTCTTAGTGCAAGAGCATTAGTGAAAAAAACACAGGAACCTGGAATAAAATTGCAGAAAGCTGATTTTTTCAGGAATGATACCTGGACATCTCCCCAGACGAATTCCGAAAATGCCCCAAAAATCCCCCTTGTGCATTTTTTTTAATTCAAGATGGCCGCCACCATGTAACGCCATTTTCGAAAAACAGGGGTATACCCTAATTCTTCACCTTTTTAGTTAGGAAAAAAAAATATTTTGGTGTCTCTACTTATGTTTTAAGGCACAAAGAGTTGATACAGATGATCAGAAATGATATCAGCACTTCTCTCAATACCAAAAATCCAAGATAGCCGCCATATTGTTCTGATTATGTTAAGCGATCTCTTAAAAAACACGAAAATATGAAATATCTATCTCGTTGTTGAACCTAAAATGTATTTTTTGGCCAAACCCATGGAGTCTAACACTTATTTAGATCACCATTATTTTATTATATTGAATTTATCAACATAAATCCCACATAGTAGTTAATTCAAAATAACACCAGGTAACGCCATTTAAAAAAAAAGGGTTATACCCCAATCCCCCACTTTTGAAGTTAAAACAATGATTTTCGTGTCTCTACCTATGTTTTAAAGTACAAGGAGGTTATCCAGATGATCAGAAATAATATCAGTACTTTTCTTAATACCACAAATTCAAGATGGCCGCCATAATATTTTGTTAAGCGATCTCTTAAAAAACCCGAAAATATGCGATAACTATCTCGTTGTTGAAACTAAAATGTATTTTTTAGCCGAACCCTTGGAGTCTGGAACTTATTTAGATGACCATATTTTATTATATTGTGTTTATCGACATGAATCCCACATGGTAGTTATAGTTAATTCTACCATGGTGGGTGACGCTTTGGAGTGCTTTCGAACTGCTTTCCCACTAGAAATGTAGATTGAGATTCGTCAAGTTAACAAATTAATCTCAGTTAAATAATGAAATTATTGCGTTTCAATCATCCGAGCTGTCACATTTTCTACATGTTTGGCCAATACAAAAAGAGCACATCGTTGTACAATATAGTCTAGATTTGTGAGATCCCCCCCCCCCCCCCCTTTGAACAAGCCACTCTGCACCCGCAACTCACTCTTTTTAACTCTTTCTGGGGCGACAGCTCTTTCAGTTTGCGTTGGTTACAAACGACCATGATATAAAATCCGTTCCCAAACTGTAGATTCCACACCCTCCTGTACAGCAAAATATGCTCTGTATCATAATGGAGTTTAAACACGAGGCATTCATCCAATGCTGTTTTAATATGGGCTGACCGTCTTCGACGCTGGCACAAAAATTAAACAGAATTGGATTAATGCCCCGTGTTGGCTGGGGCAGTAGGTGACGTTGAAGGGAGGCTTTCTAGCAAAAATCAATTACAAGATAAGGACTTGCGCCTCACACGTTACATGTACATGACATCTTTGATAATCGTCCTGTAACAATGCTCTTTTAAATACTTACTTTGTCCTTGCTCTGCGAATGTCAATATGTTTAATATCATGAAATATATCATTTAAATATCAGGATATTACATTTTGAATATTAGGATATATATATTTCGTAATGAAGTTATGGCATTGTATGGTGTTGTAATGAGATGATTTTACATCAGAATATCGGAATATAACATTAAATTAATTGATGTCACAGTTTATCGTCAGGATATGATCTCTTTATGTCACGATAATATGAGGACAAGAAACATTAACGTCATGATATGGTTTTGTAATGTCCAAATATTGCTCTTTATTATAGTAAAATGACGTTATGATGTCTGGATACAGCTTTATAAATGCAGGATATGGTGGTTAAGCATCACGGTATGGTATTAAAGTGACAGGATCTTTTAGTGTATTGTCACGATATTAAATATCATGATATAGCATATTAACATCACAATATGACATTTTAGTGTAAGAGGAAATGAAAGTAAAAGAGGGCAAGGCCACATGCTGTTCAAAGAGCATGTGTCTTAACGCTATCTAATTACTTTCCATTTTATTGAATCTTCCGAAGTGCTTTTGTTGTTGGCAGTTTTGGAGTACCGGTATTTGAGCTAAGTAGAGGCCTTTACTTACTGAATTATATTGCGATATATATGTTGAACTGACATGTGCCAGCCTGATATTGGAATGTTCTATGTCGATTCTGTATTACCATATGGTAACGTGCGTCTGTCAATATAATGTTATTGAAATGTTATACCTTGACATGACAATATAATATCCTGACATTAAAATGCCATCCAGACTTCAAAGTGACAAAGCCTGACATTCTATGGTCACATTAAAATATTGTAGTGTCATATTCAGTCATTATAATGTCACATTAGAATGCCGCCAAGCCCGCCATATCTTGATTTGATAATGTCATATACTATCATAAAAAATTGAATATCTTGACATTCAAATCTTATTGTGTGATAAGACAAAATGTGGACATTATAATACCATCTCATGACGTTAAAGTGTCATATTCTGATAAATTACAATCCAATATCCTGGCATAAATATGCCAGATCCTGACTTCGAACTGTTTCTTATGTTTTTCCTATTTTAATGTCATAATCCAACAAGTCTATTATACAATATTCGATATTAAATAGCATGTTTGTCATTATAATGACACACCATCACATTACAATGCTATATTGTGACCTCAATGTGTCATTTCATCAATGTATAAAGTCACATCATAATATTCAAGTACCATATCCTAATATTCAAATGTCATATCCTGACATTAAAATGTCATAGTGATGTTAAAATGATACATCACGAAATTGTAATGCATTTCGTGATAATATGATGTATATCTTTTTATTTTAATACAGCAACGTGATGTTTAGCTACTATATACTGCCTTTATAAAGCTGTATTGAGCCATCATAACGTGATTTTGCTATATTAAACACCAATTTTGGACATTATATTACCTATCATGATGTTAAAGTGTCATATCCTGATATCATATTCATATATCCTGACATAAAACTATCATATCCTGACGTTAAACGTGTTCAATCTGGTGTAATATTGTACTTAGCTCTGTTATTATGTACATTCACAATAATAATCACAACTAATACTTAACCAAAAACGAAAAACATTTTATATAGGCCTACTATATAAAATTAGTCGCTGTGCTTGAAACTGGAATTTCTTACGCTATCTCAAGCTTCAAATGAATGAAAAATACCCTTATATTTAAAGATGAGAGATGTTAGAATTTTTAATCAATGATTTCTGACATATGATATTTTGTAAATTTGATCAATCAATATCTATATCCCCATATGAAAAAGCAGTTGGACATCGCTTAATCGTGGCATCTGCGCTAAAAGAGCTAACCAATATGGCAGCCATGTTTGATTTTGTGTTGATAAGCACATTCTATTTTAAAAATTGGTGATGGAAATATATTCTAGATTCCATGGCCCTGAAAAAAAGTTTCAACAACATGATGATTATGGCATGTATGTGATTTTCTGAGGGGGGGGACGCTTCACATAATGGTCGCCATCTTGGATTTGTGGAGATAAGAAAAGGAATGATATCATTTCTGATCCTGTTGATGAGCTTTTTGTGTAGAGGCACCAAAATATTTTTTTTACCTGCAAAAGTGAGGAATTGTGGTATATTCCTGTTTTTTTGGAAAAATGACGTTATATGGTGTTACATAACATTAATCTACCGGTATGTGGGATTTATGTTGATAAATTCAATATAATAAAATATTGGTGATCTAAATAAGTGCTAGACTCCATGGGTTTAGACAAAAAATACATTTTTGATCGCTCAACATACTCAGTATATCAATATGGCGGCCATCTTGGATTTTTGGTATTGAGAAAAGTACTGATATCATTTCAGATCATCTGGATGAACTCTTTGTGTCCTCAAACATAAGTAGAGACACCTAAATATTTTTTTCGAACTGCAAAAGTGAGGAATTATGGTATACCCCTGTTTTTTTCGAAAATAGCGTTACATGGTGGCGGCCATCTTGAATTAAAAAAAATGCACAAAGGTGATTTTTGGGGCATCTTCGGAATTCGTCTGGGGTGATGTCCATGTATCATTCCTGAAAAAATCAGCTTTCTGCAATTTTATTCCAGGTTCAACCCTAATGCTCTTGCACTAGTCTTGGTATTGTGGTGTGTGGGAGCCTTAATACGAACAAAGTCAGCTCAATGTTACTCCATAAAAACATAAAGACAAACTGCATCCCGACCATGGGCGTCTGAAGAATTATGCATACCTGAAAAAATATTTTAAAAAAAGGTATCATTTTTATGCATAGTTTCTGTGAATAATAGTTAAACAGGGTATCATGCTTATGTGTAGTTTTCAGTGCATAATATTCAAAATGGGTATCATGATTATGTATACTTTTCAGTAAATAAGTTATATCGATCGTGTCGGTGCTGGTAGTTATGGCGTTGGACAAATCAATGTGGAAATAGCTGCATATTTGCAAGGTTAGACAAATAAATATCGAAGTCAAATTAGCAGAGTAGCCACCCACCCCCATTAGACATGGCACAGCTTAAAAATAATAGCCTAATCCAGAGTATTCCTTTTGACCGAAACGGGTCCCTTAAGAGCTGCGGTCACATAAGGTTAATTGGAAGAACATTGAGTGAGGATTGGTTCCTGTTCCCAGTTTGTTTCCTGTCCTCGTCCACACACTTGTCATCCAGGTATAGACCTACACAACTAACAAGGGGTGCTGGAACAACGCTGCCTCAATGTTGCTAAGCATTGACACAGCATTGACTCAACGTCATCAACATTTACACAAACGTTGGCCAACATTGACTTAACGTGACTGCTTGCCTTCAATAACATCGAGTTTGACCCACATCACTAACATTGCATTAGTACTGCAGTGATGTTACTAATTAAACAGTATGTCTAGCACAATATGTACTGATCGGCGTTATCGAAGAGTTATTACAAAATTAGCAGGTAAGAGAGTATGCCACTGCCATAGCGGCTGTTGTTTCTGTTTCTTTTCGCAATCATCCCCAAAACGCAACAAATACTGTATCTTACAGGCGCGGATCTAGAACTCTCAGAACTCAGAACTCAGAATCATTTATTCGCCTTTTTAACAAACATATATATAGTCTCATCATTTTATACAGATAATTAATGATGTGATGGGCATGGAGACTTGCATTAAGATCAAGAATTTGATCGCTATCATGCAAGCCACCAGATTTAATAAGCAAAATTCAACAAAACATGAACATACCAGAGTTGCATGGATCAAGCGCGCCAAGTCGACGCCAGACATGCACCGGATAAATCACAACCCACAGAGAAAAAAATATTTGTGGGTTAGCCGGCGAAAACACGCACGAGGCCGGCAACACTGATGCACGACCCAGCGCCGCGGTGGCGCACTTGACCTCTAGACTGCCGATATGATATCGGAACATTTATATTTATATATATCATATGGGCAAAAAACTATGTGAGACTCCACGACATCTCATATGTGGACATTTAAGTCCGCAAATGAGAGGTCGAGACAGAGCACATTCAATGATTCTGAAACTAGTGACCGGGTAACCTTACATGACAAAGTATAATTATTTTATTCTAGAATGTTATCGATTGCATACATAACAATTTTCAATTAAACATTGGGGCTGTTACATTTTAATAAAATAGTTACGGATATACAATACAAAACCTGAAAAACTATGAGTAAGAAATTTGTCTCGAATTTCGTTTGGTAACCGATTTATTAAATTGGGAATATTATGAGAAATACATTTGGTAGCAAATACATGAATCACTTTCATTGGAGTCAAATCATCACAGCGTCTAGTGTTATATCTGGATGCCTGATAAAATTCAAGTTTTGAAAATAATCCGGTGAACTCTTTATCAAATATTTGTAATACAATTTTAACTGATTAAGTTTAAATATATCCTGTATTTTTTAAAGATTGGGTTTGATAAAAATTGGAGCCGTATGTGCTAAATATTTACTTTGTGTTACTGCTCTCTTTTGTAATTTCTCAATTTTTTCATTGTTATGTCCCCAGATTAAAATGCCATGATTTACATGTGGCAAGAATAGCGAGTTATACAACTGGAGTAAAACATTCCTGGGAAGTACAAATTTCATTTTATTGATAATTCCGAGGGTTCTTGAAGTTTTACAGGATAGTTTTTCTATATGATCGTTCCAATTTAAATTCTCATCTAATCTGAATCCTAAAAAATCTACCACTTTTGTGTTACCAATAACAGTATTTTCGATTTGTATTTCCGGAATTGATACTTTACGTTGTACTTTATGGAATATACAAAATTTTGTCTTGGAAATATTTAAAGACAATTTATTGAGTTTTTACCATGTAATAATTTTTTCTAGCTCCATATTAATTATGTTAGCAGTTTCCTTGTTATTTGTGTTTATGGGTGCAAAAAGTGTTGTATCATCGGCAAATAGTATAAATTTAAAAAAGTTACTTGATTTAACAATATCATTTATATAAATTAAAAACAACAGCGGTTTTAAAATTGATCCCTGGGGAACACCTGTTTTTATATCCAAAACCTGTGAATTGAAAAAACTACAAATTGTTTTCTATTTGACAGGTAACTCTCAAGCAATTTTCCTGCACCATCAGAAACGCCATAAAATTCCAACTTTTTTATCAAGATGTTGTGATCTAACGTGTCGAACGCTTTTGAGAGGTCCAGAAAAATTCCCAGAGGCACCTGTCCCTTGTCCATCATGTTTAGTAACTTTAACTTTATCAACTAATTCCAATGCGACAAATGACGTTTACGAAACCCATATTGACTTCCATAGAAAAGTCCATTTGTTTCAAAATAGGCATACAATTGATTAAAAATAACTCGTTCTACAACCTTAAATGTTGATGGTAGAAGTGATATGGGTCGATAGTTTGTAAATAAAGTGTCATCTCCTGATTTGAAAATCGGAACTACTTTGGCTATTTTTAGCTGATTTGGAAATATGCCAATTTTTAAACATTGGTTTATTATAACAGTTGGGGGTTTTGAAATGATCTCCACTATTGATGTTGGAAATGCTATCATAACCTGAACTGCTTTTAGAATCTAATTGGGAGATTATTTTATTTACTTCTTTTATTTCAACTGGTTGAAATTTAAATTTAGTATTAGGTTTTGATACTAAGTAATCGCTAAAGTGTCTATGTGGAACTTCTTCAATTTTGTCTGCAAGATTTTTGCCTATATTTATGAAGAACGCATTAAATTTATTTGCTATATCTTTTTTATCTGAATTTTCTTTTCTCCGTGTTTAAAATAGACAGGTAATTAACTAATCAAAACATAATTATAGCTAGCGTGTTGATTCAGCTGTTATTCTTTGTATATATCTAACCCAACAGGCTGACCATTAATGAAGTCATGCTGGTGGAGTTTTTAGACAAGTTTCCTTAAAGCTTTGTGACACAGGGAAATTTTAAAACACTAATGTTTGTGTTCATATTGCTGGGAGGGGGGATATTACGAATCTAGCCTTTTTAACAATATTAAAACTAGTTCTTATATTCGGAAGCGATTGGTCTTATATTGATCTTATATATATTAAATCGATTGTGTTTTGACTTTATCTTCCATGAATTTATATGTTCGTATAGCGTTCGCATAGCATAGTGCTGAACTCGGGTTAAAGCAATTTTGCTTCTCTGAACCATAATATTTACAGTGCGTCGAACTCCACTCCTGTGAACGACACGTCGACCATGCCATGCATGTGGTGGGCCCACAATGTTTACCCGGCGAATCACGAGGACCCACCTACCTTTGATTTGCGGTGTAGGCCTATATATTTTCAATACTAGGGCCTATGTAAGGCCGAGGCCACTTGCTATTTCATAACTGGTTCAGAAGGGGTTTTATAACAAAATAGTTTTACTAAAATTTTCACAGGACAGATAGTTCTGATAAAAAAAACAGTTATGGTTGATAGACTTTCTCACGAATACTAAGGGATCTGATATTTATGCAGTAGCCTAGCCAGGGTAGGAAAACAGACAAAGACAAAGCTTGAGTGAGTCTGAGCCATAATGATCAGTTCTGAGATGTTTTAATGTTAAAGGAAAAAGACAGACTGTCTTGTCTGCCTCGATCTGATACTGGCTATACGACCTGCTCCCCCGGGCCATGTATCACAATATTTAATCATGTTAATCACAATTGGATATTCATTACCTTTGACAGATATTTTACTGACAAAGTAAAAAGTCATTTCTGCCTTATTTGACATAAACAGGATATGTAGCCTACATACAAATAGTTAGTTTTGTGAAATCACAGGTTATTATTAAAATGTGTACATGGTAACTATTTTAAAATCAGTCAAAGCGGTATTGGTGTGTGCTAAATATATATATTTTTTAATATTTATCATTTGACCCTACTATAATTCTTCCAATTGTTCCATTTTATGTAAAGTTTGAACCACACTTAGATGCCACCAGATGTCACCAGAAGGCAGTAAACGGAGTCTTAAAATTCAAATTATTTTGGGGGGCATGCCCCCAAACCCCCCTAGCACAGCACGCCGGTGACGGTCAACGCGCCTGCGGCGCGTGATAGACATGGGACTACGGCACATTCAGATTTACATTGAAGCCCCCCCCCCCCTTGAAAAATCCTGGATCCGCCCCTGTCTTGTATTTGTGTGTACTGCATGGCTGTCAGAATAAAATGTGGATAGCTTGTATTTGTGTCGATGATGATGTGGTGTAGACTCAACCTATCGTAGTTAATAAGATATCCAGTGAATGGTAACATAAACTGTGGGGAGAGCGCTGAGCGTTAATTAACGGCTGCGCAGCGAAGGAGGTATTGTTGACAATCTATTAACTCTCAGACTGGGTTGACAGTTTGTATACGCCCATATACTAACGATGCCAATTATGTGTACGTCCATCATGATGTTGAAAATATGGCTACGCTCGAGCTTTTTTGCACACACTGATTATTTATATTAATAGTCATCAAAATGTGGTCAGCAATACCGTTATTCGTCCAGCGACATACCACCATTTAAGACCATTTTTTAAATTTTGAAACTTTGTATAAGCGATTCTGGCTGATCATCATATGGTAAAGTTGTTGATCATAAAGTGCTGATTAGGCTCGTTTTAGCATGTTTAGTATGATGTAATTAGAAATATGTAGTCAAAGTTTGAGAAAGATGTCTGATTAATGTGTTATTACAGTGTCATTATGGCAACTATGGTGTCACTACGGCTATTGCGATGCCACTACGATATGTTATATAGACAATGACTGATGATATATAATGCCATTATTGACATAACCAGCGAGTTTGTTAGCTAATACAAGAGCGCATAACTCTCATGGCAGATCCAAGAAGGTGCTGCAACAATGACACATATTCTGAGTAATCCTAATGATCTTCTCTATTTTCATTTGGAAATACATATAACATGTTATCACAGTTATGTCAGATATTTGGGCATGATACTTACTTGATTATCATTTTACTAAATGTAATAAAGGAATTAGTTATTGAGAGTACTGTCATTATAATTAAACATGGTATTTTATTATCATAACAGCATAGTTATAACATAGACATACTAGTGCACATTCCATGTACAAACATGTTTACATTACATAGATGTATCTAGACACATCACAGATATATCTAAACACCATACAGGTATAAATTACCCAGATACATTGACAGATGACAAAATAAAGTACTGGATAAACTGACTTAGCCAGTAATACTTCATCATCTTTGAAGATTGAGGGAGAAAATGGATCTGCGAACACGATCCTCAATAATTGAGAGTATACGTACTGGGCACGGATATGACATTTCGGCCCACCTTCCAGCGTGGATCCAAAGGTAATTACATTTCGGCGTTTACCGGCTCAGATTTTTTCATTCACGGGAAGCCCCTGAGCCCGCCTCGGGCGTGGCGTGGCTTGGGTGGGAAGTGCAGAATGATTAACCAAAGAAGCTTTAGGCCACTAAAGGACCTACCACCAAACGAGATCAATCCTCTACAGAAGTCTGGCACTCCGAATCTGGATTGCGTGCGTCTTCAGCCACGCCCTAAATCTCATTTTCACCTTGGTAATAAAAGTTCGTATCTTTTACTTTGTGAAGTAGCAAATACGAGCCTTTAATACCGTGGTCCGACCTTAACCCATCACCGAGGTAACATTTGAAAATAATATCATTTTAGCGGTGTTCAAATAAGTGTCATCTGAAATTAATTTGCTCTGCTAGACACAGGCCTAGACACGTTTGTCATCGCGAGTAAATGTCAAAACTTTGTATCATGGCAGTGTGACATTTGGCCGGATAATGTTCGTCAATGTTCGTTTTATGCTCTGGCTTTATCCGGTAAATATGCTTCATGTTTGTTACGTCCGTCAGAAATGTGTCCAGAACGTATTCGTTTTTCGCCCGCACGGGCGTAGTCCGGTGGTGTTGACCCAATCTTTTATCATGTTCATTGTCTTTACTGGACCACATATTTCCCTAATGTTAACAATTAGTACGTACCGTGTGATTGGTCGCCATATAATTTATTCTATTTACATTAGTCGTAAATTCAAATGACCACTCCAGCTTTAAATAAAATTGAAATTTAAAAATGGTTGAAAGTCAAATTTCGTTTAAAATGAAATGGAAGGTAAAATAAGTGATTCGATTTCAGATTATACCCAGGGGACAAGAACAGATTTCCTGGCACGGCGTGTTGTAAAAGGTTGAACACCTGAAATGGTATCTACATATATCTAGGATCACAACTTGGGTACACAACCTTGCTTAGCAACTACTGAAAATTGTCAGGAAGACAGAAATAGCGGCCATTACCGAATAACTTAAATTTGTCAATTGCTCGGTCAATATTAAAGCTAATTTGCATTTAAAGTTGTCTAGACCAATGTTTTCAGGTTCGAGGATCAACATAAAGCCAACTATGCAGAGATTTTATGTCTTCTTAACATGCTAGTACACAAATGTATGCGTCAAAGTTGTGAAATTAATGTTTTGCGCTAGATATTATTAATCACGTTTGATAAGAGAACATTTATGTGATAACAATGTTAAGTGTATTGATTATTAACTAACAGAAATATAACTCTTACATGCTATAGCATTTTGTTATATTAATAATCACTCCACAACATAATCAGCCTAAAGTTTCATTAAAATGAACTTAATAACACTGAAAATAATACTGTCAAAAGAACCAATGTTTGCGGGGATCAACAAGCACGCAGCAATATCGATTAGAAGGTTATTGAATGTGTGTGTGCCTAAAATAATACTAAAAAATGGTATGATGCAGGTATGCTATTTAATTATAAGGATTTTGTGTTGTGCACAGATGCATTTGCTTGGGTATATCTGACGGTCACATCCTACATAGCAGGGGATTTTCTTTTCCTCACACTAGCAGTTTTTGTCGTTACACTTCTTGCTAGGATGACATTTTGTGTATCATATGTGGTGGTGATGCTGTGTTTGTAGATTGAAGAGGAATCAGGTTGTCATTTTTACAACCCATCCATAGGCATAAGGCTTTCGGATAGGCTTGGCTGTACACTTTATATTATGCTATTCAAAAACATTTTCAGTGGGTGGCAGCAACTTAAGCAGTGTTGACTTATAAATATTGCTTAACAAAGTCTTGTTGTTGAATGTGTTATAGCCTCTGAAGTTGTCACTCTTGTTAGAATATGTGTTCACAATAAGTTGCTTTGCCTGGACATACACATGTACCGTTATTGCAATGTGAGCACCATCATCTGCAAAGTTTTATAGCTGCATCCAGCCAACCTTTCTTGCCGATGGTATATCGTCCATAGATGAATGACAGTGCCCAAAAGTTTGCATGACCCATTGCTGAATGGATAGCTGTCTTGAGATGAACGCACCATAGTTCTGAACAATCACCAACTAAGCAATGCAATGTCTGTGACTGTACCTGCTCTAATTAATACACTCTTGGTTTTATCTATAAGACCAAAGCCTGAGTAAAATTTAGTAGGACAAATAGAAGGATTACTTTGTTCCTCTTGGTACCTTGTCTCACATAGGAAATGAAGAAAGGGTTGGAATCACTCGCTTCCTGGCCCCAAATAGCGACCTGTATTAGACCTCTCATACCTCTGTTGTTTCTGGTTCTAATTGTGAACGGTTTTAAATTAGATAATTCACATTGATATAGCCATATATAGCTCAGAATCAACAAGTTATATAATAACAAATCTGCACTGCTGAATTTACTGGCACTCACTTGCTTCTGAACAGCATCTAATGTGCGCAGAATTGGCGACAGCACAAGACAAGTCAGCTTACATCGCAAAGCCCACCTGCAAAGGCCACTATGTTTAATTTCTCTGTTTTAGATAAAAAAAAATCAAAATCTAATTAGAGATGGCGGTAAAAAAAAACAATTAAGAAAAAAAAAACATTAAACATTGAAAAGTTAATGAGGGCGACGAAATACAAAAAAACATTGGACAATAAAAAACTTTTGATCTATTTGAATAAAGTTACTGAGGGCGATGAAAAAAACAAGCAAAAAAAAAGATAGCTGTAATTTTTTTTTATTTTTCCCGAATTGAACGTGTTTTTTTCGGAATGTTTTTTTTATCTCACTAAATTAACTGGATTTTTTCGGGAATCGGCAACAATCCAATACGCGCGCTGGGCAGAAAAAAACCACATTTTTTTTTTTGTAATGCGCTGCCTAAATCTAATGCGCGCGCTCAGCTAAAACAGAAAAAAAAAATATAGTGGCCAAACCTGGGGACAATACAATGGATGGGTTGTAGAAAATAATAATCTGATTTCGGTAAATTTACAAACCTACCATGGCCATCACATATGACACGTACAAATCGCATGTGGCTGCAAGAACGATTCCTACAAAAAATTGCTTGAGTGGAAAAAGAAAAATCCCCTGCTGTGTAATATGTGATTTTCAGGGATCTATAAGCATTTACAGCCGTGTACAGCACAGTGAGACCTTAATTGACCATGATCATGATAACTAAATTGCACAATTGTCTTTCATACACCATAAAACTTCATTTAATTTTTTGCTAGCCACAACTAATTTCAATGATCTTCTAATTACATGCCTAATATATATAGTTGTTTGCTAATCCCTTCAAACAGTGTATTTTTACAGTATTATTTTTAGTGTTATTTAAGTTGTTTTGTGCAACGTTAGGCTGTCTAGTAGTAAAATAATGCTGAATGTCACTTTTTGGCAATAATGATCATTTAAGTGATATTGTAATACGATAAAAAATAGTACAGCTCATTGATGAGATAAGCGATGTACAGATGGTGACACAAGAGTGAAGTGAAAGGGCATTATTTTGTTATTGCGAGCATTTTACTTCACTCCCACGATAAAAGGGAACGATCAAGTGTAGACCTACAGTATAATCCATAGAGTACAGGCTGACCGCATATAATCACCAACTAAACTGATTACATGATACTACTCAAACGAGACATTGACTCAATGCTGTTTTAATGTTAGACCAACGTCTGCAACAGCTGTCTTGTCAATACACATTCACGGGGTAAGCTGTTTTGCAATCCCCGCAGTAAAAAAATCTTGCAAACCGAACGCCCAGCTAATAACCAGGATTAAGCGCTTTGGTGGAATTATGAACTCATTGATGTCGCTCAAGTATATATGAGCTTGCTATGAATTAGGAACTTGTTCTCAATGCGGCGGTGGCTATGAAACGCAAATGTTAGTTTTATTACGATATAGGGTCTAGGCCTACCCACGGGCAATCAGTCAAATAGACCTTTAATCCCATAAATTAAAAGGCAGATGTTATTTCTGATGCTCATTCCAGTGTGCCGTTATAATATATAAAACCGAGCAGAGCAAGGAAATTTGTGCCCTTCTTCGGCAGTTCTCGGCAGATTTGGAAAGATCTGCTGGCTGTCAACAATCTATTTTTTTCTCACACTCTATAGAGCAAACAATTTTTTTTTCCCCCAATTTTGTGGAAAAAAAAAATTACGAAAAATCATACCCCCCCCCCCCCCTGGTATTCAATGGTCGGCCCCTATTGTCAAACACTATTGCCGTCTGTTTAAGCCAACATCAGTGAAAGCACTGATTCGTGTTGGGATCACTGAATTCGCCCCAATATTATAGCCAGACACCTGGAGGCTGCAGCTTCCCTTAGATAATCACTGTACACT
This sequence comes from Flabesymbios commensalis, assembly GCA_964017125.1. Taxonomy (NCBI): domain Eukaryota; kingdom Metazoa; phylum Annelida; class Polychaeta; order Terebellida; family Flabelligeridae; genus Flabesymbios; species Flabesymbios commensalis. Next base: position 49,788,323 of record OZ024904.1, read on the forward strand.
AATGTTTCCGTACCATGCCGTGTAGCATACAACATACAAGACAGATCCCTAATGACCCAGGTGCAAAACGTACTGCTGCTAGCAACCATCCCAGTACCCATTATACCGACTATATGTTACGAAGTGATTATAATACTAAATCCTATAACACTGCTAGGGCGAATACTTATGATCAATAAACATACCTTTGCAAAGTGATTAACAATATCCAGTGCGAAATATGATTTTAGGAACATAGAAGCAACAGTCTGTGTACTAGTATATTAACAAGACATTCCCATCACTTCAGCACTGGTTTTATATTGATCTTTGACACCGAAAATATAGGTCTAGGCAACTTTAAAAGCAAATTATCTTGAATATTGTTCAAGATATTGACAAATGCAGGTTTTTCGGTAATGTCCGCCATTATGCCAGTTCCAGTAGTAGTCGTTTATGCATCTAGGTTGAGATCCTAAATATATGTAGATATCATTTCAAGTGCCCAACCTTTTACAACACGTCGTGCCAGTTTTCCAGAAAGGATCTTCATATATGTAACTGGCTGTCAAGTTAACTATCCAGCAAACTAAATCCCTAGTACACTGGAGACTTGGAGAATTAGCACACTTAAATATCCTCAAACTTGTCCTAATAAATATATACATTGATAATACAAAAAAGGCAAATGTGATGTTTCCAGCTGCTAAACATCATATGAAAATTGGGGTGAGATGTCCAAATCTGGACTGCTCCGGCCGTGATGGAGAACTAAATGGGGCCATCAAAATAATTCGTGCAATAATGTCCTGTGAAATAGTTTGATGACGGACTTCTTCATTTGTAATTTTTGTTTGGTATAGTAAGGCAATATTTATTTATTTGAAATATGCTATGAGATTAAGTGGGTAATATAATAATATTAATATTAATATTAATATTAATATTAATATTAATATTAATATTTGATTAGTGCCCAACAAAGTCAACGCAAAAAATCTACTTGAAAACAGAGATTTGAATTCTGATTAACATGATACTTTTTTCAACATTTTCTATAAGCTACCATTACCTTCGAACTCAAAACTAATTAGCTATTAACTCAACCCAATTGTATTGAGCTGGTAGCTAATAGTATTTTATGCTCAGTGTTGAAAAATGTGTCATGTGACTCAGAATTCAAATCTATGTTTGATACAATATTAGTCATACCATTTTTTTGATGAAGCCTATCCTGTACTGGCTCAGCCCCATATGCTGGCTCAATGCTGGTCTACCGTCACCGATGTTAGAGCACCGACTTTAAATCAACATAGGGTCAACGAAACGTACTGGGAAGTATTAATTAGCCGCGTTTTGATGTATATCCGCATGCCTTATGCGATACGATACGTATGCCATACGCAATAGTTTTTGAGAAACAAGGTTTATTTTCATGCGATTCCCATCACGTTGTAGAGATCTACGATGATTTACATCTACGGATGACTTACGGATGATTTACGGCTACGGATGAGTTACGGATCACGGGATGATATACGGATGACTTGCGGATAGGTTATGGCTATGGGTGACAAACGTTTAATTGGCTACGAATGAATTACGGATTAGTTACAAATACGAGTGGCATACTGATGATTTACAGCTACGGATGACTTACTACTACAAATGACTTACGAATGATTTACGGCTATGGGTGACTTGGGCTAGGGATGACATACGAGTGACTTACGTACATATGGAAACTAGCATGCCATTCCTTTCATGTTCCGCAAAAATGATTTGTGTAATTTCTTTCCGGATCTGATACCTATGTACGTACATTGAGTGAGGAAGCTGTCTGTCTGAGGTAATTCATTTCCCTCTGCGTCTGTGGTCAGGAAGTTACTTCTCCCATATCCAAGATCAAATGACTAGTGAGCGGAGGCGACTGTAAGGGAAAGTCAGGCGAGTTTTATAAAAAATACATACAAAGAAAAGGTCATCTTGTACATTGTATGCTGGTGAAACGTTGTATCAACACTCATTGAGGCATGCTCAGCTGTGTCTAAAACGTAGACATGGAGAGGAATGGACTGTCGACTGGCGCGAGATCGTCGTGAACTTACGGCGCGCATGCGCGGCTAGGAAAAGGGATAACTGATTTCCGGTCTACCTGTATAATGAATTTAATACATTTATAGACATCAAATCATAGGTGCTGCCGAGTCGCTGGGTGTATTGGACATCCATGGTGTGCATACATCTATGCACTGACCAGTCGACCGCTTGAAATGAAATGGCAAGAGTAATGCTGGGCTTAAGGAGTAAATCCTGGGCTCATCCCTTTCCTGGGGCCATCGACATAAGGGCCATCCGGTAAGGACAGTTTCATGGAAATAGACATGCCAAAAATTAACTGATGCAACAAAAACTTGTACTCCACACTTTCAGTAAAACATTTACCTGAACCAGGCAAGGATAAGAGTTATGTAAAAGATAAAAAACGACAAATAAAATACTTTTATGGACAACGACGCGCCGTGTATAGACCTAGGCCTAATTATGTTTGGAGCAAAACTAAATGGACAGTAAATGGACAGTACGATGTAGTTACATTTCGTTTTTTTTTGCATTATGAATCTAGCTTATATAGGTTTATAATAGGTACCGCTGTGACATGTCGATGCGATATACACACGGATTTACAATGGTCATACATTACTAATCATGGTTAACTTATTTATGAATTATATTAGCTTATTTGACTTTAATTAACCCTTTTAACGTGTAAAGTCGATCCCAGCACTGTAAGAGGAAAAATATTTTTAATGACCACAGACATGTATTCAAACGAAATGGAAAGAGCCATCTAATGCATTTATAATGATTTCAAATTGAAAAAAACCCTTTGGTGTCCATGGTTTATATGAACATATTTCATCTCTTTAAGGGTTAAGCGGACAAGTAGCATGAGTAATTTAGACAAAAAGGAATTAGTATTGAGATATGCTTCTCATTCACTACAATCCACAACATTTAAATAATCATATTTGAAATTTGTAGTCATGAACTGTCCAAATTGCTAGTCTTTAAATTTTTCTACTAGTCCTTTTAGTCCAGGAGCAAAGGGGTGTTCGCGTCCAAAAATGGCCCCGACATCTCTCACCTATTTCTGATGTAGACCATCTGGGGCACATTTTTAGCGAGGGTGGGCATTCTGAAACCCGGCAGTAAGCGAGTTATTCAGGATTTTGTGAAAAAAATATAAACGAGAAAATCGCAAAAATTGAGGATTGTATACATTCAAAATGACCTATCATCACTATAAATCAACACGCAGCACTTAAGCCATCAAAATGACGATTGATGATCCTGCAATCAGATGAAAGCAAATTATATTTGATTGGATCAAGTTCAAGGTCACCAGAGGTCAAGATGTGACCTAATTTGATCTCCAGTCGAATTTCAGGCCCAGGAGTTAAAACGTCTCTAATTTTTAAGAGGATAATAATATTTTTGCTTCTGTGCTCCATTCTAATAAAGTATGGTACATAACAGTTTTTTTAACCATTAAGGATGATGAAATATTTTTTTTGTAACACCAGAGCCACTTTCAATATCACTAAACTCCATTAAAACGACATAATTTTAAACGCGCGAAATGTAAGGATTTCATGCATTCAAAAATACATATCATCACTATAAATCAACCTACAGCAACATTTAAGCCCTTAAAATAAAGATTGATGGCCATGCGATGGGATGAAAATAAGTTGAATTTCATCGGATGAAGCTCAAGGTCACCAGATGTCGAAATGTGATGTAGCATGATCTTTGTTCAAAACTTCGATCGCGAAGAAATTAAAACAACTCCTGTATTTTAAAAAATAAATGATTTTTTATTCAGTGCTTTTTTATACTCAAGTATCACTTAGGCAAGTTTTTAAAAAGCAATAGTTATAACCAAACATCGTATGATCAAATTAAAATTTTGGCAACCACTGATACTGCATGATTGTGGAGAATATATGTCTCTTTTTTGCAACCACAATACAAACAAAAACAGTCCACAAACAGACATAAAACTATATAATGATATCCTTTTAGTGTCCCACATTTATCACTTGTATAAGTCAGAATATAAGAGGGCATATAATACATCATCAATGGGACAAAAGGTAATACATTTTGATCCTGAACATATCTAGAGCAGCATTAATGTATCGAATTTTACAGGTTTTTATTCGATATCTGATTGTTACAATAGGGGCAACAGCTGATGTTTAAATTTCTACATGAACAACGCTTTGTAGCACATGTAGTACATGATGTCGTCCAGCTTAATGCTATAATGTTTTGTATCTTGTCTCTTGTAGTTTTATGCACTGCACTACGTCTATTTTGTTATACTGTATGTGATATTGTGAATTTTTTTATCTAGAATTTCATTTTTATTTCTTATATTGTCCTTTCCGTCAAAGAGTAATAATAATAATTATTATAATTCGCGAAAGAAAACATTACATAATTAGTAATGCGATGTGTATGTCAATAATTATTTTAAATTAATATAAGGATGATTTATTGGTGAACTGTTAAAGTTCGAAATCGTAGAATATTAAGTAGAGTGTGCTATGCTAACATTCAGCCAATCAATCAGAGCTTGACTTGAGTTTTAGCGTTGTACCAACGCCGTACTGACAATGGCAGGGAGGCCAGATCCGCGAGACACTGGAATGTGGACGCGGCCCTCAGGCCATGTGCCTGGAATGTGATGTAGAGAGAGAGTAGGGTAGGGCGGCCTTTTGCCAGTCAGTGTCGTGCGGACCGTCAACCCGGCCGCTGTCAGAAATGGCTACTCACAGAGATTGAGACATATCATTTTTACAATAGTATTTTATTAAATAAGACTACCACGTTCTATTATCATCATGTTTACCATCTATGCATGAGACTGAATCCTGTGAAATATGAATCATCAAGAAAGAATCTTGAAATTCTTATTCAGACTTCTCCTCATAAGATAAAGCCCTAGGGTAGTGGTTAGCACCGCTGCCTTTCACGCCAGAGTTCGGGGTTCGGTTCCCGGTCTCGGCGGTTTGAAAGAAACAAAAATGTTTCTTCCCCATCCACGTGTGAAAGTTAGTATTGTGGGGAGCCTCCGTGACTGAGAGGTAGCGTGCTCGGCCTCAGACCGCCAGGGCTCGAATTTCGAATCCTGTTTCTGGAGGACAGTGTCATCTCAATCAATCATCTCACCATCTTCAGGAGGTTCTCCTGGCCCAGTTTAGCCTATATGTGCACAAAGGTGGCCTAAAGCCCGATTCATTTCATTTCATTTTCATAAGATAAACGATCCCATATTTAATATATCAAGTTAGTTTCCAAATACCATAAGAAAGGAACTAACAGAACTATAAAAGAAGTGTAGCCTTATTTGCAGTATCATGACTTTGAGAAACATTAAACATTCCATTTTCGTGACGGTTAGGGAGTCTATAATACCCAATTTATTGCAAACCTCCTGGTCGCAATACAATCCGTCTCCCTCGCACGGCCTTCAGGTTAACCTTTTAACCGTCTAATTAATAAATTGGAATTTTCAACCACTTGAAGTTGTGTCTCGCTAAAACGATTCACAACTTCAAGAGCGTGAAAATTAGACAGCAATTGTCAACATGGAGGTCAGCAATTTTAAAATTTTGCCAATTGATATCACGTTTCAATTTGTACATGGATTGTTAAAAAGCTGATTTATAATGTGCGAATAAAAAGTTTTTAAAAAAAGTAGAGAAAAGTGATCTAATCAGGACCGGTGGTTAAAGGGTTAACAGCGCATTAGTTTAAAACATATTTTATTGACCAATTGAAACAATACAGGATTGTAATACAAAGGCTTCGCTCGGAAAAAAAAGAAAATGAGTGATGCTTGCGGAGTCATGGTGTGAGTACTATGTGGGTGCAAATTTCGTTTGCAGAGCTAGAAAGTGTCGTAAAGCAAATGCTTGGAATCATGACATTGGCAACATGACCTCATGCAGTCAACATGACCTCATATTGCCAACATGACCTCACATTTTAGCAAACACAAGACAACGACCCACAGCCAGCCGGGTGCTAGACCGACGTTGAAGATGGTGGGTCAACTCTATGGCAGCATTGGGCCGATGTCCAGCGGGATGAGTGATGTCAATGTGACAGCGCTATATCCATGTGATAACATATAATAAGCCCTAAATATATATAACATGAAATTAAGATGGAATAGCGCCATGTCTGACACATCAGCGCCGTGGATAAAGTATCGAACGCCAATGTGTCAGACATGACAGTAGCTTCAAAAAAATGGTGATTATGAGTCTTACTATTTCTTTGTTAGCAAAGCAAATCATTTGGTGGCGGTGATAAAAGTATCTAGCCGGGATATCAATTGAAGGTCAAGAAGGCTGTCACGTGTACCATGGAGAAGCGTCTCTAAGTTGAAGTTTTTATTTATTTGGGTTAAATTTTCTATTAAAACGACTCTGGGTAGATGGTATTGTGGACATTCGATAAAAAAATGATTGGTTGTTTCGTTACGTCCACATGTACATAGGGGATAATCAATAATGTTCATTGTAAAAAGATGGTGGTTAAGTTCACTGCACTCCATTCTGATTCTGGCCAAGATAATATTAAGTTTCCTTTTGCCAATGTTATAGTATAGTTCTCTTTAGTATTTGTTTTAGTGACTCTTTTGATGTCAAGTCTTTAATAGAATCGTCTAGATTGTTCCAGAATTGGGTGGTGGCAGGAATATAAGATTTTCGAAAGGTTTCTGTACGCGTGTTGGTTTGGTTTATATTTGAGTTGTTTCGTAGGTTGTATCTGCCTTGACTAGTTTCTTTAACTGTTTGGGGAATAATGGGTTTTAAATAAGAAGGAGTCCTATCGTGAAGTATATCAGAATAAAGTATGATCATTTTGTTTTCGCGTCGGGACTGTAGACTTTCCCATGACAGTTCGGTGTAAATTTTAATAGATGATGTGCCACGTATAGCCCCTGATACTATTTTTCCTGCTCTCTTCTGCATTTTGTCAAAAAGTTCCAGATTTTCTCTAGTTGCATTTGAAAAAAGCTCGTTTGAGTATTCCAGGACGCTTCTGACAGAGGTAAAATAAAGAATTTCAAGACTATTTCTACTGAGTTTAAAACTAAGTAAATTTAGGATATCCAAACGTTTATTGGCTTTAATTGATATTTCCTTAAAGAGTTTGTCCCATTTTAAATTTTGTTGAAGGGTAACACCTAAATGTTTGGAGTATGGTATATTTTGTAATTCTCGGTTATACATCTTAAGGTTATTTGGGGGAGTAATATTTCTATAATTACCCACCATACTGTTTGTTTTTAAAGCGCTGAAGCTGACAATCCATTGTTGCGCCCACGCTTCGAGTTTTTCGAGTTCGCTGTTTAGAATTTGCGAGTTTATTTTATGACAATTTGAAATAGATAAAAGTAAATTGGCATCTGCAAATAGAGTCAGTTTTGATGTTAGGCCTTCTTCCATATCATTAATGTAAACCAGAAACAAAAATGGTCCAAGGACGGAGCCTTGAGGAACTCCAGCGTTTATATCAGCCCAGCAAGATGACTCACCCTGCAACACCACCCGCTGCTTTCTGTCACAGCGCATTGTTACATAAATCGTAAGGTAGGATTTTAACTTGTCTATAATTAGGTAAAACAATTGAACGTCAGATAAAATAATATGCTTGGTGGTAAGCAATAAAAGTGATAGGATCAAAACAAAAATAATATAGCTAAAAAAAAAAAGCGCAATAAATCCATATGGATTTAAAAAGAAATGAAGAAATAGCTCACAACTGATTGTACAAAGGCAATGTGTAGATAGATGTACCTAAACATATGATACGTTATCCCAAAATTGTTTTATTGTTGGCACACCGTCACATGATGTGGGTAAACGTCGAAACAACGTGGAATAGTGTATCGTGGATGGGAAGCCTAGAGCGAATGCGGGAAGATACATCTGTCTGTTGAATTGATAATAACCGATCTAATCATATCTCAGAAATATATGAGGATGGTAACAATAGAAGGGCCTCCAGCTGAAGATGGACAAAATATGAGCGTGCGGACACGACAATGTGCAAGGCATACAATGGCTAATTCCAGGTTCTTTGTTACCTCCTGAATAAAACGAAGGCTTGGTCGGTCTAGCCAACAAGGACAGCATTTGCCCAACGCTCGCAAAATGTTAGACCATTGGCTATTACGACATTCGCTTAGCCTTGAGCCAGAGCTGATATTTTCTTCTTTTTTTTTGTGCCGGGCTTGTATGACGCCAGCAAGCACATGCATGCTGAAAATAGCGAGAAAAACTGTTATTTCCATAGAATATCTGCACTTGACTATCAGAGAAGATAAATAATAGAGGAATGTCAACGAAATATATACTTTTTAATTTTAAATGTAAAAACACCACTATTCTTTATTTAACTACATGTATGTACCAATTGAAAACATGCGATAAACGTTTGAAATAAAAGCAATTATAAATTTACTATCGCTCCCAACTATTCATTGACGGTCACTGACTTGAAGCAACACAATCAGGCTAAAATCATCAAAATAATCTGTATTTTTATTTTCGCTTTTTGATATGGCCATACGATGTGAACTTGTCCATAGACTAGAACTGCGTAAGTTTTTAAAGTTAAGCTGGTAAATGCGCAACACAAAAATTCTGGTTATGGTCAGGAGTTCATGCTAAGAGTTCATAATTAAAGATCATCGTACCCCGCTACAATAATTATTTATATATAGGGGCCTACCTCTATTATATAGCATGTCTGTCACTGATTTAATCATGTACAATTGTAACAGTTGGCATCTCTAAAACCAATGTCTGCCAGAGTAATCACCGATAACGTGTGCCCGAAGGTGTGACGTGTGGAAGTGAACGTGCATAAACAATCAAATAGAAAAAGTGAAAGAGGACGTGGAAAAGTTACACACACACACATTGATAGAGGCCAACACTGCACAGCATACTTATTCTATTTATGGAGATAATTATATCAGGATAACAGGGCTGATCAAATGCATTACCATGATTTCTTTACATCTCAAGCAATTCATGCTTTTATATATTATGGGAAACCATGACAATTCACCAGCCAGCATCTATAAGCGAACCCGTGTAATCAGATAATAAACTAATTATTTTTCAACATAGAATGTGTGTCCGGAACACCATAAAGCTATTCTTAATCCAAAAAAAAACATGTTGGGAAAATGCTGGCCCAGCATAAAGCCAGCGATTGCACATTGTATGATGTCTGTTGGAGAGACCAGAGAATATAGTTTATTTTCATATCTAGAAATATTTATGTTGAGCCTGTATAATGGGTGTAACTATATTATGCTACCGTAGGCCTATCATTACACTCCATCCTTAACCCCATATATTCAAAAAGCTGAATCGAGATGAATAGTATTACGTTTAACTAAAATAATCGGAGTTCTAAGATGTTTTTATTTACAGTAGGCCTACAGATGAACAGCAAGGTTTTTTGATTTCCTAGGCTTTATATACACATATATATACAATAATCGTACAAATATGCAATTGTAAGTGAAATTGTGTACATCAGGATGTCGAATACAGGTGACCAGCACCCTAACTAAGCTCGACATCCAGGATAAAATTTATATACATGGTGATTACAATTAGAATTACACTTAAAAGTACAATTAAATAGAAATATATTATACATATTTTTTTGTTTCTCGCGCTAAAACCAGAGATAAAATAACTACATATTAGTATAAAAGTGGCAAAAAACCGTCTGGAAAGCGTAGAAGCTTACAAAACAACTACAAGTAGAGCAAGTTTAAAAGCATGTAACTTTATACATGGTAATTCCACTTAAAAATAAAATTAAATAAAAATATATTATAAATACTTTTTGTTTCCCGCGCTAAAACCAGAGATAAAATAACTACATAATAGTATGATAGTAGCAAAAAAACATCTGGAAAGCGTAGAAAATTATAAAACAACTACAAGTGGAGCAATTTTTAAAAGCATACAACTTTATAACAATATCATTATTTTAGTTTTAAAAGGTCTTCACATTTTCAACGTTGTACATATTTGCTTGGTTGCGGAACAAGTAGAAGGTGACCAGGGTGCCCTGAGCCACCACACAAGTTTAGTTCATTATGCACTCGGGCCAAATACCATATAATATCATGATAATACGATAAAACCAGTATTTATAAAGACAATGATACAACTATGTGGTATTAAATAGAGCCTTCGACACGTACATAACGTTAGTTCCTTTATAATAAAATTTCTTTGATTAGTCTAAATTGCATCTGCTGGCATCAGCTGGCATAGCCGTCGCTCAGTCGAAGAAAGCCATCTATGCTATACTATTCTGAGCAGGACTTTGTGGCTCTCGCCTGCCTACACATTAGTATCGACACATGAGAAGCCATATTGAATTATTGTCTTACGGGCATAGTGGAACGCTTTCTAACATAATGTGATATTGAAACATGTTGATTATGATGATTCGAATATCACGCGCACGCCTGACATACACAGTTGGTTGTCCAAGTACATACGTTATCACAGTTGAAACTGTCCTCAAACTTTAAATAATAACAACTATTCAATTGACGTACAAAGCTTGTCATTGTTTGCTCCTGGCGCAAGTCCTTCGGTAAACTATTCCAAATGCTAACTACGCGATTGAAATAGAAATGTTTAAACGTCTTCGTTCTGACTTGTCTTGGATAAAAGAGTGATCCGTTCTGACCGTAGTCTTCTGTCAGGTTCGTAGTATCTCAATAATGATGCAGCACTATTAGAAAAATCAGACACAAATAATGATTTAAAAAGAAGTTTGATGTCTATCATCTCTCTGCGAAAAGACAATGGTAAGATATGTAAGAGCTCACAGCGTTCCTTATAATCATTAGTTGGATAATGAAGGGCATATCTGGTAAAATTTATCTGAATTCGTTCAATAGACTCTATTTGAATTTTGGTGAAAGGAGACCAGACTGGAGCAGAATATTCAATACTGGGCTGTATTAAAGCTTTATAAAGTTTAATGGATACTGATGTTGGGGCTCTGTAACCTAGTGAGCGTCTAATCCATTGACTTTGTAGCATTTGTTGATTACATTAGAAACATGATTGTTGAATACTAAACCCTTGTCAACTGTGACTCCCAGGTCATTAAAGCATGATATATTTTCTAATACAGTTCCGTTAAGATGATATTTAAATACAATAAGAGTAACATTTCTTGTAAATAAAAGTATTTTACACTTGAGCACATTAAAATTTAACTTCCAAACTTGACTCCATTCATAAAGGCTATTTAAATCACGCTGCAGTTGCTCACAATCTTCAATGTTATTAATTACCCGGAAAAATTTTGCATCATCTGCGAACGAAGATAATATCGGGAATTGCTTTAGATTGAGTTTTTTATCATGAAAAAAAGACCAGAATGTTTTTGGGTTGGTCTTAACTTGATCACTTAAGTCTTCCACAAAAGTTTGATATTTATGCTTCATTCTCTTTTTAAGTTGTTTTCGTAACTTTTTGAACTTGTTCCAGTCACTACATTTGGCAGAGCGCTTAGCTCGACGCCATGCTGTCATTTTGATGTGATTAAGGTGACGTATTTAGCTGTCAACCCACGATTGTGAACGGTTTGGCTTCACCTTGACGCGGGGAATTGTGGCAGACATAAACTGCTCAATTAGATCAAACCAACCGTTCAACAACACATCAACAGCATTCTCAATCACTCTACAAAAATTTGCATTTACAATCTTAGCTCTCAACTCATTCCACTGGGCTGCTTTTTAATTATAAACAAACCGTTCTTTTTTGTTATGTCGCGTCTTTGGAATAAAATGTTTAGCACAGCGTGATCAGTGGGAAATATACAAGGAAATTCAGAAACATTGTCAGATGTCAGGCGCGCTGTGTTTTGTTCATCACTTCACGGCGCGCCTGACATCTGACTTGTCTAATACGTGTCGCAACACTCAAACTAATTTAATTTATCTTAAAGGGACTGGCCCAGGCTAAAATCATCAAAAAATCGGTGATTTTATTTCGGGTTCTTAATATGACCATATGATGTAAGCATGTACATAGACTAGAACTGCAAATTTTTATAATTTTTGTGCTGCGCATTCACCAGTTAGGCTAGATATAGAGACGAAACTCCCGCATTTCCTATTTTTGACATGGTTGTCAATAATTAGAAATCAGGAATTTCGTCTCTATATCTAGTCTAACTGGTGAATGCGCAGCACAAAAATTATAAAAATTTGCAGTTCTAGTCTATGTACATGCTTACATCATATGGTCATATTAAGAACCCGAAATAAAATCACCGATTTTTTGATGATTTTAGCCTGGGCCAGTCCCTTTAACGCTCGCAGTTTAAAGTCGGTTACATCTGATGTGAATAAAATTAGATACTTTAACTGATAAATTCATGGAGACGCAAACATATACGATATGGGCGGGTTGTCACTGTATAAACTCAAGTGACACCTGCGAGTGTCACTTGAGTTTTCCTCAAAGTCTGGCAATTTTGTCAATTATATAGTTGATAGAACACTATGCTGGTGACGATCATCCATGTTTAAAATTGCATTACCAGTACTTTTGCTGTTGGACTTTGATATTTTTTAAACTGTTCTTAATCATTATAAGGCCTAATCACCCAGGAAACACAAAACATGTGTAAAACGTTTAAAGAACATTGGACCAACGTCGAAGGGGTAGCTCATGCGAAGTAATACTTACGATATATATATGGACAACCTTTAAATTATTTAACCTGTATAGATTGCAGATTTTACCAGATTATGCAAGCTGCTTTGTTTTCCGAAATTAATTTACCCGTTTCGAAGCTAATAGGTACACCGTGGCGGCGTGTAAAAGGGCAGTTAAACTGATGCTGGCTCATAAAATGTGAGCGCAATTACAATTTAATGAGCAAACAGGCTTGATGCGTATGCTTGTTTAGATGTATAACTTGTTAAACATAATACTTAAATATGCATAATTATAGATTACATATTAGATTTAATCTTCAAATATAGGCTAGTCATAACTCTCCTATATTATATCACGTGATCACCATAATATCAATTACTCTCGCACTCGTCTTCACCTCAACAATCAATTAGGCAAATTTTTCTGCATTTTTTTACTTCGTTGGGTATTTTTTTGATAAATTAACATGTTATAAACTATTTGACGCTGTTTATTATAATTGCCTCCACTGTGGAAAAGTTTAATTGTTGCAAACTAAAATTTCAAACTCACTGTTTTTTTTGTTTTATTGCAACAATGAACATTATTGTCAATTCAGTAGATGGATCATCCGTGCAACAATAGGTTCACGAATATACTTAGAACAAGAAGATCTCCATCAGCACATTATATCAGCTTCTCTCAGTGATTTTGTTTTAAAAAAACAGTTTGAATGTGTTTTCAAAGAGCGTAGCACTCGCTGAAATAGCAAATGATCAATGTGCCGTGATAATTAATCTTGCAACGCAAGCCCTTGAGCCGCCATTAACCAGGCAAGGCCCACCGAAGACTTGTTGGAGGATTTGATAATTTAACTCTGCACCTGCGCTCTGTCTTGGGACATTTTAAAGTGTGTGTTCGAGTCAATTTGTCATCACCGTCGGTGAAGAACACGAAGAACTTGTATGGTCCATTTGTGAATAATCTCAGCATATCAGGTTTTAAAGCTACTATTAGAGGCCTAAGTCATTCAAGTCCTCCGTTTATCTCATGAGCTTCACGCGTATGCTTAGCTGACATCTGATAATACGGTGGCTGGATTAGGACCATGATTTTTTATTTTTTGGGGATTCATTTTCTGGCCACGAAATAGTATCTTGTGCCCACGAAATAGTAATTCGTGCCCACGAAATAATATTTCGTGGGCACGTAAAACAAATGAAAAAATACTATCTCATGGTCTCAACCCAGCCACCGTATGATCATGATATGGATGCCTTACAGATTCGACATATGACCGCAGTGTTCTACAAAAAACACATATGATTTGATTACGGTAATGTACACGTATACACACGACAAACGTATTTAAACATGCAAATGTAGCTTATCCTAACGCACCCCTGGTACATTTACAGACCTTACAGATTTTAGAGCATCCCACAATTACCATGGTTATTTGGCATTTTCAGATTAAGTTGTTTGGGTGGAATTGTGTAGACCAATTCTTTTTGACACGTACATTGAATGGAGACGGTGCAACTTGTTCTCTCTGTACTGTACCCTCACGGCATTAGCGTTCCCGTCTAATTTTTGCATTAATGGCTGAGATAAAACAATATAATTACAGCCTAAATTTGCTCACTCACCACCATTTTATGCTAGGTATGCCACATAGTCGATTAGTTTACGTTAAAACACCACCATCGCTGTCATGTCATGTAGATGACCTTTAATTATTCATTGCTGTTTTAGCATTTGATTTGGTGAGAACAAAAGGAAATTAGCGATGCTTTTAGAGATAAAATGTTTCTTTATGAAAATACATGTCTATAGGGAGAGGAGCTTTTTACCACTTACCATGTTGCTTGTAAACGCTGCAAATGTAAATTTGAAATATAAGTAACTCGAGATGATTGACCATGCAGCCTCAAAATAGCACCAAAACAGCATCGGGTCAACCTTTCGTGTGTGATGGAGTGTAGGCCCCACTTCGGGCATCAACTTACGCGCAGGGTCCAACAGAGATTCAAACCCAGCAAACACGTGCATATATTGCTGGCTTAACCCTTGAAGGGCTGAGTTATTTTTTAATAAACTATGGAGACCAAAGGTTTTTTTCCATTTGAAATCAAATAAATTCGTGCATTAGTTTCAACAATGTGAGTTTTGAAGAGGTTAGTGACACCTAGTGATTGAAGGCAGCATAGTGTGGGCTAGCATAGTGTCTGCTATATAGTCTGATCACATTATATCGATCCCCAGGTGTATGATTATTTTGCTAACAAATTTTAAAGTATGATGGAGTAAGGTGAGGAATAATAGAAATTTGCCTTTTTTCTAACTTGACGTGTGCATAATAATATTGTTTTTCATCTACTGTCATATTAAAAGACAACCTAGAGCAAATCAAACCATTTTCACCATTATGAACGCACTTCTCGATTGGAAAATTTAGGATTTAGGATATCAAATTGTGCCAAATATTTTGAATCAATTTCCGGGGGCTCAAATGGAACAGCCTACGCACCAGCGACCACGTGGTGCTTTGTATTCGTTTCGTCATTAATCTGTTAATCTGCAACGTAAAATAATAAAATAGTAGCCGATTAAATAATTTCCTCAAATTATGATCTCTAAGGAACATTGAATATTAAAGGGCCTAATTATTTGAAATATTTGGGAAGTAAAACTCGGTGACCGAAATCTCAACTTAATCAAGCTCTATGCCTAATTCATTCATAGGTGAATTTAAATGAAATCAACAACCACCACCTCAATTGCGAATCCACTTTTATACTTGAAACTAAGTAAGCTAAGTAGAAACTACAACCTCACCATTCCACATAGTATTATTTTACAATAATAACAACGAAAATAAATATTCATCCAAGAACAATGTCGGTTTTTTAGAAACAGTCTGATATATTTTTAATCTATACCAGCGCCTAAAATTGTCAGTTTCACCTTCAAACCAGGGTTAGCTCAAGTCTTTATATGGTCAATTGTGTAATGTTAAATTCTATGATTCACGAACAATATTCATATCATGTTTTTAAAAAACGTTTAATAAACTTCATCATCATCTTCCTCGTCATCATCTCCACACCAAGAGGATGTTTTGTTAGTGTGTTTAGACATTCACAAAAGAGAGTACAACCAATTTTGCTGCAACCGGTTTTACACCCACATCTGACAAGCTGCAAAACTTCACTGGGAGCTACTTTTGTCCCACGTGGTACAGTTGTCGGCTTAAGGCTCCGATTTTCATAAACGTCCCAACCAAAATCACAAGGGTTCATTGTAGGATTTATCCCTTATTGGGCACTTCGCCATATTGCCACCTGTAAGTGTGCTCTTTTAACATTATCTGTGAATGCTTCTGTAGTGGGTGGTAATGCTGCAAGCTGAGGACAGCCATTTCCAGCTATGCGCCGCTGCCACATTTTTATATGCATTCGGTCATTGTCTTGCAGCAGGGAAAAGTTTGTCCATATGCTGTGCTGATAAATGTAGTGGCTTGGGCCACTACATTCGAAAGATCAGAATTAGGGTTTCCAAGAGACGAGAGTGAAATATCTTTTTGCGCAACTTTTAGCACTTGTCCTTTTCCAGCTCCAAGGTAAGATGACACAGTGTTCGCCCCTGAAATGGCATGGATAGCCAAAATATCGGCAGCAATAACAGAATGTTCACTGCTAATAGCTCTGATATCAAGCACTGCCCTATCATGTATTGGAGATGACATGATCACGGGTAATAATAGTAATTTTCAAACAATAGAACGTGAGAGGGAGCTTTCGAAGTGCGGATAGTGCGGATAGTGAAAGAGCCAGCAAGTACTACCTTTGTTAGGAGTGAATACCCTTGTGAGTTGTGCAGATAGCTGTGTTAGATTTTTCTATCACTCTCTCGGCTACTATATCGAACGTGGACGCATCCTATGCATTCCCTTGCGCATCATATTATTACATAACAGGGATGACTAGATCAACATACATGTTATCACAGATGACATGTGCGGGATATATATGCCCATAGGGCCGACATAAATTTCTTGTTGAATCTTCTCCCAACTTTAAATTCATCCGATGAAGATCCAAAAATGATCGTCAAAATAAAGATAATAGAACTGGTGCATAAGGCGATCGACTATCCAAAGGAACCTTCAGCACTAATAAGCTTTATATGTAGAGATTTACTAAAAAATTATTAAGTAAATGAGATGGTATGAGCAAGCTAATTGTTGGCTATCGTGCTCCAATAATGACTCATCTAACCGATACAGATCAATAACAAGGAGCATAGTGGAATATAGTGATTTGGTCTACTCAAATGCCAATGGGTTAATGCAGATTGACAATGTTTACTTCCGCTTTTAGCTGTCAACCAGCGTATAAAGTATTTCGGTCACACAGCAACATGTGCTTTTTGAGCTTTTTTCATGGGTATGGTAACATTGTATTGATCACAATTTCAATCACAGTCAAATTAATGATTAACATCCATATCTTTAAAATCAAAACATTGATTCGATAATTATTTAAATATCACAACGAGAATTAAACATACGAAGCACATAAAGTATGCATCTCCCGTGAAAATGTGCTACCGGTCACTGCACATGTGTGGTCATATATCATAGACATAGTAATCACACACCATGTCCAATACACCCAGAGACACTCACATACTTACATACTGTCAGTGTGTGAGGACAGTGTCTGAAGGAGTTTTCTGCATCTGTTAACGTGGGGGGAGTGTTGTAGGCAGTGACAGTCAGCAGTGGTCAGGTCAGTCACAGTACAGTCAAGTTTAAAACAGCTTTACTTTGGCATCAAATTGTAATTGTAAACCTCAATTGTCATTGTTTTTAATGTATATATTAAGCATAAACATAAAAAATGTCATCATTATGAACAATTAGTTGGTTCAGTAATTTAAATTATAGAGTCAAAATAACCTAAATTACTCACCTATCGAGCCGATGAAAAACATAGGAAAGGTAGACTGGAAATCAGTCATTCCTTTTCCTAGCCGCGCATGCTCGCCTTAAGTTCACGACGATCTCACACCAGTTGTTTATGCATGCATAGTTTATACACATGTATTTGTACCTACAGAGAGCTTAAAATAAAAAAGAAACAGCTGATTTTTTCATTTTTCAGGTGAGAGTAATTAAGCGTACTATCTGATATCTATCACCATCACCAGAGTGAATGAGCATTTGGGTCAACTTTTGTATTTTCTAGAACTCAGCGCCAGACCATGTTATTAGTAAAAGTACTATGATTTAACACCACATTACAAAATTTAAATTTTCACCAACTGGAAGTTGTGACTCACTATCGCGAACCACAACTACAACTTCCGATTCTGACGTCTGAAGTCGATCCCCACACTGAAAGAGTAAAATATTTCTATTTGTCGTAGATACATAACATAGGTATTCAAATAAAGCGGAAACGGCTAACTAAGTCATTTTTGATGATTTTAAATTGAAAAAAATCGAAAATCCTTTCGACTCTTGGCTTATTTAAAAATAGTTCAATTCTTCAAGGGTTAAGGGTTACTATTGTACATTACCATTCGTCATGAATAACACACCAACCTGATAATGACAACGGCGGGCTGATGTTTGCTCTTGGAACATTTACCACGTGAAAACAAGTTTTTCCAATTATTCATAATTAATAGGTTTCACAGTAGACCGCGCTCATTTCCCCGACCATAGTCATCTCCTGGGATTTGCAGCTCATTAGTGCAACCGGAAAACATTGGCTTATTGTGTATTCAAAAGGATGTCATTGCCGCACCCCTTTCTCGTCAGGGACCCTTATAAGTCCAAAACATCGAATCACTAAAAACCTCTACTTGAGATAACAAAATAATGTAGATTTCGACAGGAAGTCTCTGCAGATCTATGCGTCATTAAAATGAACACAGTACATAATAAATTAGTTATAAGGTGGATAATATAACAGAAATGGATAATGATGATTATAAGTTGCTAGGGCAATATTATGGTAAACATGGTAATACAGAGTTATGAGATTAAAATATAAATATAAAATAATTACATATAGATCTAGTTACACTTTTTAGTGGACATTACTCTCTGATAATACATACCAAATAGACTACCTCTCAATTTTTCGTATCGACTGGGGCTTGTAACCTGGGGGTATCAGATTCGAATCCCGGTCCGGCTAGATATTTGTCATCATGGTTGTGCATATACATAAAGTGGAGTGTCGCAGTGCAGTCCATGGTACTGTGTACTATAAAGAACCCTTGAAGTCATTCGAAATAAGAATGGGGCATAGTCCCGGCTTCGGACTTCATTTGTCATCATGGTTAATGTGCATATACATAAAGTGGAGTGTGCAGTGCTGTCCATGGTACTGTGTACTATAAAGAACCCTTAAAGTCATTCGAAATAAGAGTAGGGCATAGTTCCGACTTCAATTGTCATCATGGTTGTGCATATACATAAAGTGGAGTGTGCAGTGCTGTCAATGGTACTGTGCACTATAAAGAACCATTGAAGTCATTCGAAATAAGAGTGGGGCATAGACCCGGCTTCGGACTTCAATTGTCAAGGTGTCAATTTCTGTCTAGACGCAATCTATAGGTGTCACGAAGTGCATACATACCGTATGTTCACTATAGGCCTACACATGACGTGTACATAGGCTACGGCAACATTGACTATTAATACCCTAGCAGCTTCACCAACACTGTCACTAGGATTTAGCCACATTTAAAAAATTAGGGTCTTCATACTGAATCGACCTACAAACAAAGTTTTTTGAAACAGTGATTCCGCCACAGGAAACAAGATAAGAGTGCCCTAAGTCAATTTCTTCAGTGATCGTGAAATTATAGCAGAGGGAGCTACTAGTAGAATATTGCTACTTTATGCGGGCGTAAGATTTGGCTATCAGCTCTACTCTCAGGGCTGCTAGACTATATGTGTCTACGCACTGTTGCCAGCATTGTGTACACGAGCTGTTGGACTGCCTACTAGGTACATATGCACATGTGTTCTGTGCGGGCTGCCACCTGCATGACAAGCGGCACACCAACATGAAGGGTGTGATGTGATAGCACACAGTAGTTATTTTCTGCATAGACATGTCGGCCTAAGTTGTAATTGTAGACAAACGATAAATATGTTTTAAAGATTTGTTGGAAAAGAGATAATAATGGTATTGGCCCTTCACAGATGCCAACAACCCGAGTCATATCTGTATCGGGTCAACAAAAAGCCTATCGCCCTCAAAAATCATGTTATTGTTATAATATAATCATGATAATAAACTCTGATTGGGATGTTTCCATGTGTTATGCAGTTGTTGTAAGCGTAACAGTCACAGTCAAATAATATGGGGCATAATTTACTGTGTATTATTGATTCAATAATACACGGTAAAACCAACAATCTCACTGTAAAAGCTGATTGATAGCACTCTGGCTATACGTTCATATTAAGTGATAATTAGAAAATTTACATTATGCATGTTTCCCTCTCCAAAACCAGAGATAAAATTAGTTTCCTATTGCTGAACATAGTAACAAAAAAGTCTCCAAAGTGTAGAAACCTCTAAAATAAATACATATGGAAATACCAATAAAAAATAATCAACAATCATTACAATAGGTTAATTAACAGTAGACAAAAATATATTTCGTAACTCGAAGAATAATGCAAAAAAATAGACTAGGGAATTATCGTGAAATAAAACTACTGTAAACAATAAATATGCTAAAAAATAAAAAAAAAAGGGGAATACTGTGCTATGTTGTATCGTGTTAGGAATCATTTTGAGATGAAAATATACATCGCACCACGCATCTCATTGACTAGAGTTTGCGGAGTGGTGAATTTAAACAACAATGACGTTGATTCAACGTCGCAACAACGTCGTGTGCCCAGTGAAAAGTCGTGTTGTGCTCCATTAAAAACATAACAGGGGTCAGAAAATTGAAAGGGTGGCCAACGTCGGCTAAATATGGGGCTAACGTCAGCGACGTTGGCCCCATATCGAGACGGTTGTGGTCAGCAAAGTCAATAAAGCTAGAAGGCTGGCTTGACGACGGGTCCCTGAGCTCGTCCCTTTGTGCCGACAGTCGCCGGTCTACCCATTCAGCATAAGCCACCTATCTCACTGCCACATTAATTATTCACTCAGCACACTCTCTTTCCACCGGTAAGTCGGGTCAGACAAAACAAAAGAGGTTTCCGTCGTTCCACGGTCTTCGCTTCCCTTCCCGTGTTTTACTCGCCACTAGGCTTACACATTGAAGACTTTAAATGAGAAAGTAAACATATCTTGAATCAGTCTTCCGGGTATTCAGCTCAACCGTTTTAAAACGTTTTTTTATTTTTACAATTTAGTCTGAATAGTAAACTCTATTATAAAACCAGCTTCTTGAAATATTTTTGTTACTCTTAAATAACGAGAACATTTTCATAGAGCCTTTTCATTTCATAGAGCCTTTTCATGTCGAGCCTTACTCCACACTGATAGACAGAAATGTTCATAATTAAGGTATCAGGTTCTATTCCCGGCCTGATCGGATATTTTTCATCGTGAGTGTGCATTGTAAAGTGATTCAAACTGTTCACCTACATGGGGTGTGTACGTAGTTCTGCCTGTGGTTAAATGTACTATTTAGATCTCTTGAAGTCATAAGATAAGCATGCTACTGCATAACGCCTACTTCGCTATTGCGTAGAAAGTGACCCTTTCCACATGCAGTATTATGGTTACATTCGGCAAGAGTAGCTTGCATCACGCGTCGACGTCATTGAGTCATCTTTCAGTTTGACGTGCCTCCCCAGTAAACACAGAACATTTGTATAATATGTATACAATGTTGTATAAAAGTTATACACCTCATGCACAAATACAAAATACATGTACCAGTTGTTATAGACACTGCTACATGTAGGTAGTTTGACCTTCTACATGGAAAGATTGTGTCAGTAATTCATATACTGCAACAATGAATACCTTTCTAATGGTCTGGATTTACCTAAAGCTAGATGTTTCCTCATTCACTATTAGGGTAAAACTTGCAGAAAATCATATATGTGTACTTGTTAACAAGTATAAAATGGAATGAAATATTTATATTAGTTTTAAATAGGACAAAATTACATATGGAATAAAAATGCAAGAGTTATGCATTGACCCATTTGTTATTACCTGAAATGTGCTGCAAATAAGAACTCATTTTAAATGATATAAAAATCCTCTTAATATGCTGTTTGTCACTAACATCTCTTTACATAATTAATACTCAGTTCTGTCTTTTTTCCGCGCTTGTAATGTCTTTGCGATGATAAATGAACCTGCCACGACATATCTAGAACTATGTGTAGAGAACAAAGTGATCCAGACTTTCATTAGGACTGTACTCTTTGAAGACAAGCTAAACGTCACAGACGACTCGGGGGTGGATTTTTCTTTTTTCTTTCTGTGGTCATGATCCATTGTTATTCACAGCAAGTACGATATATCGAGCCTGAGTTGGCTAAAGCTGGACCATTGTCTTCAACGTTCGCCCAGCATTACGCCAGCATAGATTCAACCTCCTCTGTAATCTGAATTGTCGTCTCGCATACACAGCTAATCGTTGGTGTAAAACTGGACCAATGTCATTGATGCTGGTACAGCTTTGAATCAACATCGCCAGCGTTTTTTTCTGTCAGATTAAAGAAAGCAGGAAAACGATGACACAAGATATGTCACACATGTTTCCCATGAAAGAGATTATTATTCATACGGCATCGTTGGGAAGGCGAGATGGGCTGGTCTCAGCACAAGTCACCACATCATGCAGGCCTGGGCCTTTAGGCGAGGGCTTTATGTGGTGAATAGTGCTGAGATCAGCCCATATCGCTGTACCAACGATGTAGTATGCGTTTTCTTGTACGAATATCTATCTGAAACGGCAAAAGCAAACTATGCAGTGAAGCGTATGAGAGAGTGCGAGATTGGCTGATACGTCTCGTAGTGAAAGCCAACAGCCATAGTGCGAGAATATAATTTAACAGTAGCCTAACTGTTCTATGTTTGAACAGTTGATTAGGAATAATGCCGGTGCTATGTGTAAACATTTTAAGGATCGACTATTATAATCATTCCAATAGTCACTTGCCAGAATATTAGACGACATGGTATCTCCTTTACTCTTTGCGTTAAAAAGACCCAAATATATTTATACATATTATTCAATTTAATTTATCGGAGTGATTAGAAAAAGAAAGCATTACATCGTGAAAATAAAGCTTTGTGCTGATTTTATGAAGCCTCAGCATTTCAGTGTTGGGTGCGTCTAAACATGTTTAACCCTTTCAGTGCGGGGACAGACTTTGAAGTTGAGTCAAATGGTTATAATTGCCGTAGACCCGTCCAGTTGCTGCTCTTATATGTTCAATGGGGACCTAAAAATTATGAGAAGTGTAAGGTGGTTTGATTGATTCATATTCTTATAATTTCACTGAACAAATTTAAGTTTGTTGCCCAATTGGCAACTTTGGGCAATTTTTTTATTGGCATAATTAAATAATTAACATTATCGGCCTAATCTGCATTATGATCTGAGGTAAACAAGCGTATGTGGTTGTTGTTCTAGTTTATCAATCTACACATCCCAGCAAACACGAAACATTTGTATAACATTTATACAATGTTGGACCAACGTCAAAAGATCTTTTATATATTTGTGTTGCACATTTGTATAACATTTATACAATGTTGGACCAACGTCTTCGTCTTCGACGTTGGTCCAACATTGTATAAATGTTATACAAATGTTTCGTGTTTGCTGGGGTGCAATATACCTTACAAAACATTTTTTTATTACAAAATAATCAAAATCGACAACAAAACAAGCTAGTCAACATGGCCAGTGAAAACGATCTGATAAAACATAATAATATTGGCCATATCTATATTTGATCTATTTTTTCTAAATCCAGGTTCATATTTGCTTAAAACTGAGTGGTATTTCGATTTGTACATGGCATTTATATTTGAAGCTTTTTGAAAATGTGTTTATTTAGCCTAGGCTGAAATATGAAGCATTGAAATTTGCTCGACATTTGAGTGCAGATTTTTTTCTGCTTGTTTTTACATAATTTGTGTGTGCTGAAATCGAATCTGTAGCATAACATCCTATCGTTGGTGTCCTTCATCTTCAAATAATCCAAACAAAAAATGGCCGCCAAAACCAGATCTTTTCTATATTTGTGTTGTACATTAACGCACAATTTTCGGTTTTGCATGATTTAGAGTTGATGAATTAATCTGTCATTTTTTAGATAAAAATGACCTTTATTTGACCTTTATTTCGACTGGTTACCACCAGCACACAAATAAAAGCGTTTTTTAAGCATCTGGACTATAATATAAAAAACAACACTTGTTTAATGGAAATCCAAAAAATAGACTAGGTAATACGACAGATGTGCTTAATATTTAGAATGACGTCATTATGAGGTCGATCTTGGATTTTAGGATAAAATATAGGTCAGCCGATGAAAAATAAACAATTGAAAATGTGTGTTTCGGCCACCGATTCATACAAAAACCATAAGTTTAGCAATCTCGAGCCACAATTACAAAAAGATGTTTAGTTTACATTTTGATAGCCATTTTGTTTTTTGCTGATATGAAGGTGCATGTCTCGGCCATTTATGAATTTTTAATTTAAATTTACTCGTCCGTAACTTTTCGTTCTGGACCACTAATTTACTACAAATAAATCATATCATCGTCAACATGTTTAGCGGTATACTTAAAGCAACAGTAAATATATAAAAAGAACGAGGGACACGTTGTATTTAAAGGTCAAATAAAGGTTACTTCATTCCAAGACACAGGATAAAAAAAAGTAAAAAACCAAGTGGATAAAAGATTATACACAATATTTCACAAAATAAATCATGGTTTAGATTTCAGCCCATGCTAAATACACGTATTTTCCTAAAAGGCTTCAATATTCTTTCATAAAAAAATATATGACATTTCAAATATAAATAACACTTATTTTAAGCATGCACATATCTGGGTTCAGAAAATAAAGGCCAGACAGAGATATGTCTAATAATTACTTTTTACTAATTCGTTTCCTTTCACCATGTGGAATCGTTTGTTTTGCTGTTCATTTTGATTATTTTATAATAAAAAATCATGCTTGAGCGTATGTGAAGAGACAACTACTTATTCTACTGCAATGCTTGATATATCATTAGAACGATAATCTAATTATATGTTACTATATTATATCGCAAGTGCAGATTGGCTTATCAGAACATCAACGACAGACGTTTGTGTAACCCTACCACCTATTATAATTTTAGACAGGCTCGGGGGTACCCCCGTAATAGCGGTCAAAAAAATGTTGCCCAAAGTTGCTGTCTGGGCAACAAAGCTGACTATGTTCAATGACCCATTGGGTGCATGAATCAATAAAAAACATTACACTTCTCATAATTGCTTAGGTTTTATGGACGGCAACTGGACTAATAACATAACTAAGATATCTATGATGATTTCAAATTGACCTGAAGTTTCAGTCTACTCTTGTGCAATTTACGCAATAGTAATCAACCGAGGAATAACGAGCTTTTTGAAAAGTGGTAGATAGCGAGCATTCAAGTTGTTTCTTCCCTACTCACTCGGAAAAAGTCAATATTGTGGGGGGCCTCCGTGACCGAGAAGTAGCGAGCTCGGTCTAAGACCGCTAGGGTTCGAATTTCGAATCCTGTGTCTGGAGGGCAATGTCATCTCATTCATCTCACCATCCTCAGGAGGTTCTCATGGCCCAGTTTAGCATAGAAGTGCACAAAGGTGGCCTAAAGCCCCATTTATTTTACTTCATTATTACTGGTCAGATATTTATTTGTATATAACTTATACGGACCCAAGTAGGAGACCATTATATAAATAGTATACCCCACTGGCACAACGTTGTATAATGTAGAGCAGATGCACACATAACTTCATGCCAATCTTGAACTGATGTTTTTTTCTGGATATTTTTACCATAGGATTCACTTAGACAGAAACAAGAACTGTTGTATATCCCATTCCTAAATTTATGACGTTATTTTATAGCCGTGTTACGCAAATAACGAGAATGGCAGCTATATTATATATAATTATATTTGTATCCCTCAGAAGAATGCAAATGGAGGGATTCCCTCTATAAACGTGGTATCCATGTTTTTTTATCGTCCTGCAATCTGACCGATCTCAGTCATGCAATAATTGCAAATTACCGTATTAAAATATACTCATTCACTGGCTCCAGCATTATGATGACATAGTCTACCTGCTTCCCAAAATGACCATCTCAGTGACTCAGAATTATTGAGAACATCAGGATTTTTGGGGTGATTTGATGTATACGGTCTAGGGATACAGAAGACGCAGGATGCCTAGCTACATGTATGTAAGTCTAACAGTGTTTTTTTTTACTAGCATTTTAATTAGCATTAGTTGTATTTAAAGGTCAAATAAAGGTCACTTTATTCCAAGACACAGGATAAAAAAAAGTAAAAAACTAAGTGGATAAAAGATTATACACAATATTTCAAAAAATAAATCATGTTTTAGATTTCAGCCCATGCTAAATACACGTATTTTCCTAAAAAGTTTCAATATTCTTTTATAAAAAAATATATGACATTTCAAATATAAATAACACTTATTTTAAGCATGCACATATCTGGGTTCAGAAAATAAAGGCCAGCCAGAGATATGTCTAATAATTACTTTTTACTAATTCGTTTCCTTTCACCATGTGGAATCGTTTGTTTTGCTGTTCATTTTGATTATTTTATAATAAAAAATCATGCTTGAGCGTATGTGAAGAGACAACTACTTATTCTACTGCAATGTTTGATATATCATTAGAACGATAATTTAATTATATGTTACTATGGTATATCGCAAGTGCAGATTGGCTTATCAGAACATCAACGACAGACGTTTGTGTAACCCTACCACCTATTATAATTTTAGACGGGCTCGGGGGTACCCCCGTAATAGCGGTCAAAAAAATGTTGCCCAAAGTTGCTGTCTGGGCAACAAAACTGACTATGTTCAATGACCCATTGGGAGCATGAATCAATAAAAAACATTACACTTCTCATAATTGCTTAGGTTTTATGGACGGCAACTGGACTAATAACATAACTAAGATATTTATGATGATTTCAAATTGACCTGAAGTTTCAGTCTACTCTTGTGCAATTTACGCAATAGTAATCAACCGAGGAATAGCGAGCTTTTTGAAAAGTGGTAGATAGCGAGCATTCAAGTTGTTTCTTCCCTACTCACTCGTAAAAAGTCAATATTGTGGGGGGCCTCCGTGACCGAGAAGTAGCGAGCTCGGTCTAAGACCGCTAGGGTTCGAATTTCGAATCCTGTGTCTGGAGGGCAATGTCATCTCATTCATCTCACCATCCTCAGGAGGTTCTCATGGCCCAGTTTAGCATAGAAGTGCACAAAGGTGGCCTAAAGCCCCATTTATTTTATTTCATTTTTACTGGTCAGATATTTATTTGTATAGAACTTATACGGACCCAAGTAGGAGACCATTATATAAATAGTATACCCCACTGGCACAACGTTGTATAATGTAGAGCAGATGCACACATAACTTCATGCCAATCTTGAACTGATGTTTTTTCTGGATATTTTTACCATAGGATTCACTTAAGAAGAAACAAGAACTGTTGTATATCCCATTCCTAAATTTATGACGTTATTTTTTAGCCGTGTTACGCAAAAAACGAGAATGGCAGCTATATTATATATAATTATATTTGTATCCCTCAGAAGAATGCAAATGGAGGGATTCCCTCTATAAACGTGGTATCCATGTTTTTTTATCGTCCTGCAATCTGACCGATCTCAGTCATGCAATAATTGCAAATGACCGTATTAAAATATACTCATTCACTGGCTCCAGCATTATGATGACATAGTCTACCTGTTTCCCAAAATGACCATCTCAGTGACTCAGAATTATTGAGAACATCAGGATTTTTGGGGTGATTTGATGTATACAGTCTAGGGATACAGAAGACGCAGGATGCCTAGCTACATGTATGTAAGTCTAACAGTGTTTTTTTTTTAATTAGCATCCATACAAATTTGACAGCAAGCTTATTATGTCTTCCTGAATTTAAACGTGAAATAAATTCTGCTCAGGGATAGCACCAGAAGACCGCTCATGCGACCGTCTTCTCTACTCTACAAATTATAAAGGCAGTACGAAGCTAGCGTTTTTACACGAAAATACCAGAGGCTTCAAAGTAAACCAAATAGCACAGGACAATTATATAGGTCTAATACTTCTATTTTTCTATTCTTCTTTTTCAAGTTCGAAATAGAAATTGACGCTCAACTTCCTATGTCAATAATCGATTATTGTAACTGGCATTAAGAAATTTAAATCCCCTCGAGTAGCAGCTATATGAAAAAAGGAATAAACTGCTAAACATGAAACAATGTGCAATAAGATTTATTCGCCAGGTGGTTCTACAGCACGAAACTTGCCATTTCAACGCAATCTTTGCAGCTGGACATACAGCGGCTTCCAAGCCTCTATTACTCTGGGTTGGCCTGTTTGGAAAATGGACTAATCAGTCAATTTTCTGCTGTCCATGATTCTACTTGCTCTTCCCACGCGTGAACGAAAACGGTTTTCAGAATCAGAAGTGAACGATAACAAATTGTATGGGAGGGTGTGCCGGTGCCCAGATTAGCTACACTTCGCGGGACACGTCAGTCCCGGAAATTGAGCAATTATTACGTTAATTACTTGCGGCATTGCTTTTCTCCTGATATTGGAACAGTGATTTGCACGACGTCCTGGTGATTTCTATTATGGTAGCACTATAGTAGATAGATGTTTATAATTTGTTTCTCAGGCACACAACTCTAGGGATATATTCACAAAACACTTGTAAGCCTACGTGTGGACGACGTGTCTTTATTTACGGTATTGTCGAGATTGGTCGGGAATATGGGCCCACGTTGATGGGTTGCAATGATATATCACTTCTTTTATAACAAGCTTTCGATTGACGTCACTTGCTCTGAAAAACATCGCATTGGTGTTATTTGTAAGTTAAATGATATCTCTATTTTATGTCATTTTAATTGGCGGCAATGTTATATGCGCATCATTGGTTTTTATCAAACAAAATATTTGATGGTGAGATGATGACACTGCCCTCTAAACACATGATTCGAAGTTCGAGCCCTGGCTGTCTGAGGCCGAGCACGCTACTTTTCGGTCACGGAGTATCCCTACAATTCTTCAAAACTTGAAAGCTATCTCCAGCTTTCCAAGCAGGCAGCTTTAACCACTGCACCAGCCCCCCCCCCCCCCCCTCCCCCCCTCCTCGCCCTAGATATAGCTGCCACATAGCACGCTTTTAAAAGTGAAGACTGAGTTTGGAGCTGTAACTGTACACGATTGTGCCAAATCAAAAAGCGATTCTGCCATGTTCCTCTCACAGGAACCATCAGCAATGAATACTTGTTATTACTACTTGTTGTTACTTGTTGGTAGCAGCTCAAAAGTGAGCATCCACTGCTTTCTGGCCTTGCCCAGCAGTACAATGACACAGCGTCCATCAAAACTCCAAAGCGGACATGTTCGTCTCGACCAGAACAGAAAACAGCTGACACGCCCTGCCCAGTTTAAAATGTATTTCAAAAACTTTTATTTTATGAAAAGCCCTTCAGCTAAAAGGAAACTTGTTTCTTAGCTCGAAAGCTTGAACATCTGTGTCGAAAAATTTATTGGCTTTAATTAGTCGGTCATTGGCTTATGCCTAAATATTCATCACAAATTATTCACAAACCACTATATTGTTATTTTACTCTGCTTCTGGACACAGTTGTAATACCTTCGTGCAAATACAAACAGCAGTAACAGCTTACTTTTCAAGTAAACCGTTACTGTTTTTTGTTTTTAAATTGCAGATAAAGATGTCATGTTTTCACTACATGACAGGAAGGTGAATTTTATAATGGGCTCCCGTGTATCTTGAGATACATGAAACCAGAGACAGCTCGCTATAACTGACAAAAACAACTGGTGATGAGCGCTCATTATCGTTGTCGCGATGGTTGTTTTCTGTTTCATTTCACATAACTAGCACCCTATAGCCGACACAGCCTCTGTGAACACAAGTAATAGGCACACTTACATTTATCAACACATCCTAGTGAGGTTACAGTTCTGCTCATTGAATAACTGGCCTCGTTTTCCCCCATTACAATATTTGAATGTTTTCACCATAAGAATATTATATCTTCCTGAATTTATACGTGAAATAAACTCTGCTCAGGGATAATACCATAAATACCGCTCACGCGACCGTCTTCTCCACTATCAAATTATAAAGGCAGTCCGAAGCTAGCATTTTTACACGAAAACACAGAATAACAACCTATACAAGACAACATTAATATGCAACGTAGGAATGATTGAAAACAGGTCATTTATTTATGACAGAAAATATAAAATATAAACTATATATCAATCAAATATATATTTATTTAATTACCATTGTACGGGTAATCTTTAATAATTGAAGACGTCTATCTATAAAAGTGCTCATTATTACAGATATATAATACTGGAAAGCTAATGTTTTTTATGTTTCCTTAAACCAACATACATTAAGACTATAACACAACATAGCATATACAATGTAAAAATGAGGGGAGAGGGTGACCGCCAACAACAAATTGCCGATACAAAAGGTAACACCCCCCCCCCCCCAATCCTTCCGCTCCAGGAGGAAGCAGAAGAGGCGACGAGAACAACATTTTAACATGACAAAAAATTAGACAGTATTCAAATGGACATGTGTCTTCAACGCCAGCCGAGTATAAAAGGGCATCTGCTTCCTTCGATGAGCCACATGCTTTTACGCGCATGCGCATACTAGTGTAGTCATTCTGGCCACAAATTCACGGAAATCTGGACTGATTGCTAACAAAGGTTTTATGATTTATTATGGTAGATATAGGCCCCAGCTAGCAATCCTGAAAAGTCCCAGGCAGAACTTCAAATTTGTTAAATAATATTGACGAATTGTCAGCCAGCCGGGGTACATAATGTGATGAAAAAATGGAGTGATGGCATATCTGTTACAAGCAGACTAACTTCAGAAAATGTGTTTAGTAATTGTTAGAGAACAATACCTGGATGGCTGATATTGTTTTACATGTCTCCTTTTCTGCAGAATAGCGAAATTCAAGATGACCGCAATATGCACTAGCTATTATGCTAAAAATCACATATCTACACCAAAAACTATGCAAAATGTTAATGTAATATATGGATTCGTATGTTTAGAGGGTCAAGGAATTTGAATATCACAAAGTAAGTAAGATTTGAAACGCTTTTTTTGAGCTTTAATTGTAAAAGACGATTTCAAACCAACAGTTGTGATGTATATATTATATTAGCCATGTACATTTGTAATGTCAATTCGAAATATTTACATGGATAATAACCACAATTGTATTGTGTATATTTTATTATCATTAATGTCAACCCTTTGAATCTCACGTTTTGATAATGAAAACCCATGTTCATTGCAACGTACCTAATCATATATGAGTGAGTGTCTATTTCATCACCACAGCAATACAACGTATGATAAATTCACTTTGCTAAATACGAAAACGTCAACCTATGATTAAAACAACGTTTGCATGTTTTTATTTATGTTTATTTATGTTTATTATTATTTATGTTTTTTTATGTGTTTTTTTTATGCTTTTATTGTTGTGTACTTGGTCATTCAATGTCAAGTTATGCAAATGCTCTTGTTGAAAATCTTGGGGTTTTTTTCTTAATAAGGATCTAGGGGTACAGAAATTAAATGTAACCTGGGTGTGATTGATATCTATTAAATTCTAGTTGTGGGCAAATGCCTGAATTTTGACCTCATTTATTATTAAACTGCAGCAATTACGTAAGGTAGTATTTTAGTGGCCATTAGAGACATGTTCTATACATGTAATACCAGTTCTTAAACTGTGAATTACTTGATATTGTGTTGTAGCCACTGGCATAGATCATTAAGAGAGCTCAATCCCAGAGACAAACCCTCTCCTTAACCTCGCTATTATAATTTGTTGACTTATGAACTTGATAATCTAAGTCGACAAATGATGATTATCCAATAATAATCTTAAACTGTAATGAAAAAACAGGACCAATTGATGACATTGAATTTGAAAAATAATTAGCATAACTTCAGGCTAGGATCATTTTAGTGATCGCTCCAATTGAGTTTTTTTCTTCGACCTAAAATATACACTTACTCATGGGATCAATACTAATACTTGACAGACAAACCAAATACTAAAATTGTAGGTGATCACTCCGCCACACAAGCTACCATTTAAACAAGACTAGGCCTACATCATATACTCATATGCTTAAAAAATAATAATATTACTTAAAATATCCTTATTTTTTCTGAAAAATCCCTAAATCAACTTTAAATCAACCATTCTTTGCATTTAAAGTCAAACTGATAGGTACAATATATGCCTAGTGTCCAAAAACATAATAACGATACTTAACATTTGCAAAATGGAAAAAAACCTGAAAAAATCGATTTTCGCAAGCGATCGTGTATTGAAAAATAGTTTTTGTCTATAACTTGAATTTGAACAGGAGTTTTGCTGGGGACTTTTCGAAAAAGTTAGTTGGGACCTATATCTACCATAATACATCATAATACCTTGTTAGCAATTTGTCCAGATTATTTTGCAAAAATGACTACACTATACTGTAGATCTGGTAATAAAAAAATTCGCGTGTTTGAATTTTCGCGATTTTCTAATTTTAGGACTTTTAATGAAGTTTAGAATTCGCAAATTTTCATTTTTCTTTAGTATAGCGTTAATATAATAATAATTTTCGCGGGATTCTTGAATTCGCGAATATGTCCTCCTCGCGATATTCGCGAAAATTAGAACTTCGCGAATAT
Organism: Flabesymbios commensalis; assembly: GCA_964017125.1. Taxonomy (NCBI): domain Eukaryota; kingdom Metazoa; phylum Annelida; class Polychaeta; order Terebellida; family Flabelligeridae; genus Flabesymbios; species Flabesymbios commensalis. Next base: position 49,821,149 of record OZ024904.1, read on the forward strand.
TACCAAACCTACAGTATTCATGCTCGGCTGCAATTAATAAATAATATCATAGCCAGTACCCCTTGGCAATCACAATCTGACTACTTGTAACATAAACCTGCTCACCAAATTAACCCAATTCTAGTAAGTGTCAAAAAGATATCCCTAAATGCAATCAATAACAATTCACGTACACAACATCTTTACATAATTACCTTCATCTAACTACATTCTCGTAGTAATATCAAACACCTTTATTTTATAAATTCAGCCAATATAAAATATATTCTGTTTTGTTTAGAAGTATTATTTATTAAGGGGGGTATACCAGTATGGCAATAATTCCATCAAATTACTTGTGTTTGGTAACAAAACCGTTCAATTCAATGTAAAGTAATGGAGTGAAAAACAAAGCACTATGAGTCAATTGTGAATAATTATCTGCTCGGTTTTGGGACCCAAGTAACAGAGTGAGCTATTTCTCTATAGGTTGTGGGTAAACTTGATCCGGTTTTTGCTACAATAACCGCTACACTTTCTCGTAATGCAATGCAATGCAATCGGGGTTATTATTTTCTATATCGCATTATTATATAGAACCAGTGTAAAGAGCACCTCCCTGATAGAACAAACAACGAAGCTCAGAATGCTTCGGCATGATGTTGAATAAACGTTGAATGCCCATGAATGAAAATATCATAACCTCACCTCACCTCACCGTCATCTCATCACATAGATGTCATCAGGGCTGGTAATGGCAGACCCCTATTACAACTTCAGCTATCAAGTTGTTTGCTACAGGCAGACTCCGTCTGGCTCACGCATATGCTAGTCTATACATCAACGACCCCCCCCCCCCCCTCTCCCCGGCCAATTAAACAAATCTCAGGCATCTCAGTCGCCATGACCTGAGTGTGACCTTCCACACTGTGCACAGTCATAATTAATATTCATGTATTTTTCACCCCTCTCTCTGTCTTCACCTCTGTATCTCTGTCTCTAGTCTACACCTGTTGTCAAGGTCAGACCGGTGGTCAGCCTGTCTGAACTGACTGGACAAGATGTAGTATTAGTAGGTCCCCTACTGGTGTTTAAGTGAACGATAAACCAAAATAATTCCCCCTTTAACTGCCAAGTTATTTAATTAGAATTTTAACTCACTTGAAGATTTGTCATAATGACGTGATTCACAACTGCAAGTGAGTGAAAAATATTCAGATTTGACAAAATAAAAATGGAGGTCAACAATTTTTAAATCTTCCTGGTTGATGGTACGTTTTATCTTTAACGTGGCTGAAAGCTGGTATTTAATTTAGTGATAAAAACAACTTTAAAAAAATGTAATCGTGACCGTCGGTTAAGGGTCAAAACGATACCTGATAACGGGATGATTCCAAATCACGATTGCCATGTGCACGTAGTTTTATTATATTGGAGAACAGCTCAACTTTTACCATGTTTACAACGTGCAATTATTTGTGTATAAAGCATGAAAACCAAAGGGATTTCTCAATTTGAAATCATCATAAATATCTCTTAGTTACCTTTTTCCTTTTCATTTGAATACCTATGTTATGGGTCTACGGTTACAGGATATATTTTAATTCTTTCAGCGCGGGGACCGTCTTCATACGTCAGAATTTGACGTATGAAGACAGTCCCCGCGTTGAAAGGGTGGAACACATCTGTGCTACAGAGAAGCGTGTAGTTATCGACAGGAAACAGGTCTGTTTTTCAGGATGTCTGTCTCGACGACTTACATCATTTGTCAGACTTTTACTTACTCACTAATTCTGATGAATTCCCAGAAGTCAGGCATTCAGAGAAAGGCGCCAGAATGCTGGAGCGAGGTGCAATCAACCGCCAGCGGTCAAGGGTAAAGCACCAAGGCCCCCGGCCATTAACCATCAAAACCTCCGTCGATGATGGAATAGTTTGTTCCAACCTGCATCCATCCGTTTTGATGGTTTTGTAAATCCATCCACTGTTACCATGCACCAGCCCATCAAACGCGAGTCGCTCAGCCTGTGTTGGTTTAATGTTCCTCAACCATGCAACATTACATCAACAGCGCTGGTCCCACATTGCACTGTCTGAGAGGACGCACATCTCACGCTCAGACAGAGGCCTGGTGGCGGGCGACAAGGAGGAAATGTCTGGAAATGAATGGCACTGAGGTGCATGCCAAATTCCGCAGAGTCACCTAAAAACAACTTAACAGTATTTCCTAATGCAATTCAGGTGGCATCAAAATCATGTTGCCTTCCGCGTGCTGTTTCAGCCGTTGTTGATTGTAGATGTGTCGTTATAAATCTGTCGGTGGAGCGCTGGTTTATCACTTTGTATTCCACTGCTTCTTTGATCATTATAAATTTAATTCACTTCTGAATATATTGCCCCGCCCACCTATGATGTTGCATCGGATGTGTATCCTCGAGAAGGTTCACCTATAACTAAGTCATGAGTTATAGATCGACATAGCGATCTCCACCAATCACATGACTGATTTAGGTCACTTGCTCTTCAGGCAAGACCAGTTGGGTTCTTTGTCTTTGTAAAAAAAAGCGTAATTTATTCTTCCCAATCATTCGCCTGGTGAACATGGTGAAACATACATGAGCGGTCGCGTGGGATGCACAGTATTGGTGTTTTTCTTCATTTTCGTTTTGTTTATTTCAGTGGTAGGGTCTACCTCCCCCACCAACTGAAACCTGACCGGATCACGTGGTTTGTCAACACGAATAAATTACCCATTAAATTACAAAATATCAAGTGGTTGATTGTCATACAATTACGCAATTCTTTTTTTGAAATATCTTCCCGTCAAATTTAAACTTTTTGTTGTATTTCATTTGAAACTGGGAATTGCGTTAGCTTTTGCATCTTCAAGTGCTACAAATATACCACGTGACACAGGTGTGACTGGACGTTGACGCTAAAACTACAATATGCCTCTATTAGTACTAGGTCGTGACAATGATTAAATGCCGACATTGACCGTAAAAAAACAAACGGCACAATTATTTTAGCCACACTGTGACTTCACCATTTAATCGGTACAAAAGGCTATTATTTTCCATATTTAGGAACGACTTATTACAAGTTTTCAAATATATTATTTTCAATAAGCTAATAAAATATATTATTGTCAAGCTATAGTACGAATCGAATGCATTTTTCGCTTGTTTGCAAACCACATCGAAATCTTCAGAAAACCCCGCATACATTAATTCTTACATGTGAAGTTACACCACAGCGAGGATAATTATAATGAAAAGCAAATGAATGAGTGATAGTAGGGCATACTACATTGAAAACTAGCTGAGCTGTAAATATTCATAATACCATATTTATTTGTAATCAGATTATACCACACCACATCCTCAACCTTGTGTAGTACATTCAAATAAACATTTAGCATTAAAAATAAAAATAGTATTATGTTCAAATAATGTAACTTTAGTTACTGGGGCATAATCTGTCTGCTCTAGTGTGTTCCTATAAAACCCTTTTCCACTACATGCAGTCAACCATGACAGGAACATCCAACAAACATCTAACGTTTTTGCCAACGGCACAAACATTTTCTCTACGTTGGTCATATCGGCCCAGCATCAAGCCAATTCTGGATAAGAAGTGAGGCGATGTATCATTATTACGTTCAGAACAGAGGCACGGTATCCTAATCGCTATCCCCTTGTAAATAATTGCTAAACCTGTGAATAATTGGATCCTGATTCCACCTGGCTGTGCTTGGGACATCAATTTCACACTGTTATCAAGTTATGGTGATGATATCATTCAAACGTCTCTTCTGTACTGCAAACCAAAATGCAATAACTCCTTACTTGAAAAATAAACAGTTACACCCTTTTGAATTTGCACGGCAGTAGTCCTTCTCGTGTTTCATTCAAACTATTGGTTATTTCTCTTTTCATTGTATTGAATCGCAAGTACAAATTAAATAAACGAAAAAAACAGAAAAAGGCAATTTAATTTGTCTGTATTATATGACAAGCCTTTCTGGTTCCAAATCTTGTCTGACTTTATAATGTCAATTCCACACTACGTTGTCCCTGGCAATCACATTTTTTTTTAATTATGCTCTGATATAATTATTTCGGGTACATATGTATCCCCCGGTTATATAATAAGCATTAACCCTTTGACTTCCAGGCGAAGTGTATGCCAGGAGTCAGTGATACTGGTGTAAATATAGTAAATTTGACGGAAATGTCCGTAATGTATTGTTACGTACATTGATGAATGACGATGACAAGTTCCGTCATGTATGATAGTGGAGAGGTTAAGAACATTACAAAAAATTTAGAAATTTGAATACTTGTATTTAAGGTTCAATTGTATAATAGAGAAAAGCTTCAAGGTGCACTGCATGTGGAACTGTCATTATTATACGGCTCGGATATGTTGCTCACTCTGTTCTGGCAGCGTTCCTCTTCATTTTTCTACAACAAAGAATGGCGAATTTTGTGAATCACGGATATTGGCATTTATGTTATCTTACCACATTATAATATAAAGATACAATACTTAAAATTAGTGAATATGTTCATAAAACTGCTAAAATTTAAATGTGTACTCTAAAATGACACAAGAAAGAATTTCCCCTGGCTATTTCGATATTTTGTATAATGAAAGACGTCATTTTTTATGCTACATTGAGCTGACGCTGGCATGCAGCTGATGGTCCTTGATTTGCACCTATATAATGAGAAATAATATAACGTTACTATACAACGGACGCGATACAGGACTTTGAAAGCACTCGGGGAAGACCTACTGGATTTCAGTGATTTCAAACAATCCCGTCAATGACAGTACTGTCAGTCGCTACAGATCTTCAAGTAGGTGATTCTTATCTGTATGAGATGACAGAAAGCGTCAAGTCGCAGGACCTGGTGATGATGAGGACAGACAGTATGCAAATTGGTCCATCATCCAATATCCAGAGGTGGCCTTATGATTACCCAGAACACCCACGGCGTCATTGTCTGGCTCTGGGTGTCCCCTAACAAATTACAAATGGCTCTCTTTTTGCAGACACAGTCTCCCGTGTTTAGCAACTGTTTCGAGAATGATCACGGAGCCTAACACAGAACACACCACATAATATTTCCATGCGAACAGAACCAGCAGTAACCACTGTTTTCCTTTACATTGCAAAGTAGTTTCACCTGAACGAGGCGGGTATTATCTAAGTGGTTACCCTAGAGAAGATTTCAGAAAACTGGATTTCAGCAGACCGAGAAGGGCATCTCAATCACTTATCGCTCAGATCCGCGTAAACCGCCTCCAGAATACTGCCCCAGTACATGGTTTTGTATTTCATGCCAGATAAATTTGATTGAGATTGAGATCTCGATTTAAATTAACAATTTTTTCATGGAAGTACGTTTATTATACGTGATTCGTCGATGAGACACTGGCACTACATGGTCAAGTTTAGCATGTGTGTGTTAAGCCCTATTCATTAATTCAACTTGATACAGAACATAATACAGAGTTTTCATAAAATGAAAGCTCCATTTATCAAACACAAAATGGACTTTTAAGCTCAGACGAGTTCCAAGATATGCAATTCGTGTTTGGTTCGGTTTTTGTTTGGTTTTTAGCGACCTCTTTTCAGGAACTCTAATCTTACTGAGCTGTCCCAGCCATTTAATCCGATAGAAATATAAATTTATATACCAGATTCTATGTCTATCAAGAAAATCCCACCTCCTCCCGCTTCCATCCGCAGCAAGTTTTTTGTTTATTGTTCATTTTTCTTATGACCGTTTTCATACCTCCTCAACAACAGATAATCTTGTTTAATAATGGTATTGATAGATTTTGTCAATATTATGTAATTTGTATGTAATGATACAAGAGTCGAAGTTCACTTTAATATATTAATGTGAACAATTAGTAGATTGTTATTTATAGGTTTTGTTTTGTGTGAACAATTACTAGATTGGTATTGATAGTTTTTGTTATTACAATTTTATGTAATTTGTTTGTAATGATACAAGAGTCAAAGTTCACATTTAAATAGTAGATTAGATCAATTACAGACATGTATAAATATTCATAGTAGATTAGATCGATTACAGACATGTATAAATATTCGTAGTAGATTTGATCAATTAGAGACAGTAGATTAGATCAACTAGAGACATGTATAAATATTCACTGGTTAATCCTGTTAACGGACTGTCAAGTAAATTTATACCTATTTTGGTATAAGGGTTTCACTCTGTTACAACCACGTTTACATTAACAACATTTGAAGTGAAACCCTTTTTATTTGTAGTTTTTTATTTTGATGTTTATTTTTAATAAACAATTTTTCTTCATTTTATGTGTCTGTTTTTTTGTATGATAAATATTAATTACACAATCTTTCACATGTCTATTAGCTGATGATTTTTAAAATATACCTCAATGCACATATACATCCATTTTAATAGTATGTACTTAAAAGTTGATATTAATCTATACATTTTAGTGTATACATATCTGCACACGTATGTGTTGATGTAGCCTGTATCTTGATAATGTTATAGAAATGTATTTTTGTATTACCGTGTGTATTCTTGTATATATTAATAACCTCAATGCACTTATACATCCATTTTAATAGTATGTACTTAAAAGCTGATATTAATCTATACATTTTAGTGTATACATATCTGCACACGTATGTGTTGATGTAGCCTGTATCTTGATAATGTTATAGAAATGTATTTTTGTATTACCGTGTGTATTCTTGTATATATTAATAATCGTATATATGAGTATTTTTATTTGCATATTACAAATTTAGCTATCAACCTGACGGAAGTCTTTCCACTGTAGTGTATTTATGTGAAAACATAATTATATAATGGGTAATATTTCACTCTTGGACATGTTATTACTGAAGTTGTAATGACAATTTAATACTTTGATAATACTTTCTTATGTTCAGGTCATCTACAATAAAAACGTAGACATTTAAAATGTATGTATTAGAACATTATTCATCAGTCAAAGATAGACTGAAATAAACTAAAATAAATTCATTTTGATAGTGAAAGAGGAAAAAACTATTTTCAGTAAAATAACATACATTTGATTTGCTTTCTAATCATGTACGTGTGATATTACACATTAGCAAGTTTTCAGAAACGTATCAATATCATTGATTAAAACAGCAGGGTAATATAAGGCCTAGACTAATAATAAAACTATAGGTGAATCGTTGTCAAGTTTGTTCTAAATATTGTTTTATTTTTCCCACCCACTCAACCACGGGTCTGTTGCTCAGCATGTATGATTTAGCAAGCAGACTTCCTGTAAATATGTAATGCGTTACACTTGGCTGTATGATAATGGTCCTTGAATATTATATTGATGGCACCCTCGAAGTTATTATGTTGGCTTACAAACGTGACACAGTTGCGTGCAACCAAGGAATATAGAAATATTCCTTGGTGCAACTGAGAAAAATATAGCAAAGCATCTGACACATGACTGATGCCGCACTAAATACATCCGATATAGGTTTGTCATTAGTTAACATGGAACTCAATATAAATCAACATAATCCTACGCTGTATTGCATTAATATCAAATGGAGTTCGAATGCGTAAAATTGGAACATCGCATCAGATAGGTATCGATTGTATGCGTTCTATCCATTATTCAGCTGGATTCAACCACATAAGGGCCTGCAACGAATAAAACATATTCACGGAGTAAATTACAATATGTTCAACAAGGCATGCAAATATCGTGCACGATATTCAAGAAAGTCGGTTTCGGGGGCAATTTCTTAAAAATAAATTATAAGCAGACGTCTTGACATTTTCACCGTCATATTTTCTACCTGCATAACTAATTATACGGTCTCACCACCCCAAATGCCAGTCCCATAGAAATACATGTATAATGCCAACATTCTGAGAGCCGATTTCACCCCTTCCGTCCCTAGCTACACACCAATATGACGCACTATAATAACATAAAACAGCTCAGAAAATGGTATGCTTACCAATTAGATTTTGAACTAGGCCCCCATATGTGGAAAAGGTCCAGGTTGACCAGATCTCCCTAAAATTATTGCGCCCATTCCGAAAAAAGACACAAAGCCTTCTCATCCCCTGGGTCCATCCGAAAATCTCACATAACAGTTAAATATCTCATATCACAGATAGCGAAAATAGTGTGTACTTACAATTAATCCACATAATTACAACATTCCTGTATTTTTTACCCAACAGATAAAAAACATATACGTAGAGCTGGGTCTGACGTTTGTTTCTAAGCTTCTTCCGACGCAATGCATTCACATACATAACTTTAACCCTTGCAAAGCTGAAATATTTTGTATAAGCCATGGAGATCAACATTTTTGTTAGATTTGAAAAAATAACAAATGGCTTAGTCAGCTGTTTCCGCTTCATTTGAATACCTATTCTATGGTTCCACGGTCATTATACGTTTGTAATCCTTTCAGTGCGGGGACCGTCTTTAGACGTCTGAATCTGACGTCTGTAGACGTCAGATTATGACGTCTAAAGACGGTCCTTGCGCTTAAAGGGTTATGCTCTTCTTTTTACAGGCTGTGTGGTATAGGCCTGCGCTAGGATTGGGTTCAGATGTTCACTCAGAGTGTGTCTGTTTCGTGGCTGATCTCTCTGATACATCACATACAGCATCACTGACCGCAATGATGCTCAGACAATTGCTGGCAAACGTCGGTCTTAGTGCTGTTAATTGTACGGCTTCCACAAATTCCATGTGTGGATCACAGTTCCCATGTGATGACCACCACATTACATAAATAGGGAATGATGTTAGTTTTTTTCAAGCTATGGCATATATATAGGAGCCCATCAATTGCTTTATTAAAGTGCAAAAAAGGAGTATGGATAATGTCTGACATTATTGACCGTACGTTGAAGTTTTACTAGAAAAATGTTTTTCAAAAGTGAAAGAAAATGTGAGGGCGGCTTTTTATTTATATGTATGGTTTACAATGTGCTTGTAAAAATAGTGTATTAGTAACATGTAGTGATCCGCCGTCATAAATACAATCATTTTCTCTTCATACGAGAATGTTTCTGTGACCAACGTGTTTGATATTTAGTAAGATACACACGAGGGATCCGTTAAATGGCAAGGAGAGCTGCATCTGGAGATCACTTTAATAAGTTTTGCTGTCCACCCTATACGACTGTACATGCTCTCCCAGTAATATTCACTTCTATTTGCTTTTAGATAGCACCACTGGGAGATAAGCGATACTGCAGGCAATTATATAATTACAGATCCTAGGAAGGCATACCTTAGTTCAGTTCAGAAGGATAATGTTTATTATGACTACAAATTATTATTTCAGTATTTCCTATATAATTTATTTAAATTAGCATGGAATATAGTAAAATAATTATCATAAGCCATGTTGACGTCACACGACAGGGCTGCTTTCAAGTAGTTGACATCTACTTGACATTATGGATCCACAGAAGAGAGGAGTGTCTGCTCATTGATGGCTTAATGGCGGGCCGATTCCTACAATCGTTGTCTTTATCTTGCATGGTTTAACCTGATTTATGACTAATGACTGGGCGGGACAGATCATCTGTGTTGAGCTTTGTAGACTGAAAAGATGGCATGTGCGTGTTCTCGGCAACACCTCGTGTCTCTCAAAAATGCATATAATGCGCATGCGATGAAAGCTACGTATAATTATGTATGGATGGTATTGATTCAGGGTTAGGATTATATATTACGATCTTTCTGTTGTATAATGTAAAGAAACAGTGTTTAGTCTATATTTAATTGTATTCTCATTGTCGATGCAATACATTAGACTGTAAATTTTAGAATAAAATACATATAGTTGATGCATGAATGTGACAAATGGGAGATAGGATGACGTGTTTTTTTTTTTTGGGGGGGGGGGTAATTCATAGAATGCTTTTCTATGGTAATTGACTTATTGTGTGACGGGAATTTTAACACTTGTGATGTTTTTAACCATTTATCCTGATTGTTGTGATGTTTCTTCGTGATTCTAAATCATACACGGTCACCATGACCACATATTGTGATTAAATGGGAGTAAGAACTGCTACTTTATTCAACCACGTCCCCTACAGTGCGCATTTGGAGGAAACAGCCTGATTTTCATAATATCAGCCATTAATGAAAGTTCTCCCAAAGCAACATCGTTCGATGTATTCAAAAAGAATAAAAACTATATTGCTCAGAACAACTTTTTGCCCCAACTTTGTTTGGACAAATAAAACAAAAAATAAATTATATCTGTATATATGATCTCACCACCCTGCTACTGACTAGAAAATCCCCACCCAAATTACTGCTTGAAATGGTTGTTACCGCTTCTGGTGAATTTGGAAAAATACAGGAATGTTGTAATTATGTGGATAAATTGTAAGTACACACTGTTTTGGTGTTGATTTAGTGTATGTGGTTGCTTTTGAATAGGGTGTATAATTCTTTAGCGAATGCTCTATTTCCACCACTTTAGCTATTGTGTGCTTTAGCGCTTATTAAAATATCATCTAATAGACATTAGTTAGATCTAGAACATGCAATAGCTAACTAGCTTAAAATAGAGTTTATTTACTAAATACTATAAATATCTGACTATTAAACTTGACTATATTAAAATCTGATAGTCAGGGATTTGTGGACTGTGTTGGTAGTGTATTATGGATGATAATTTAAGTAAAATTTTGTAGTAATACGTGCACCGGTTCTCGTCCCATACATTAATCCATATACACCCAATTCACAAATGAGATTTTCATAGATTACATATTTTTCTTTTCAGTGTTGTCCCTGGTGTCCAGTATCTTGACCTTAACACTCATAGCTTGTGACAGATTCTTTGGAATAGTATTCGCCATGAAAGCTCAGGTAAGGTACATTTCATCATTTTTTATAATAATGCCTAATATATCTGTAACTAAATTATATACTCAGATCCCCAGTATCGCTGCTTATAATATTATTCATCTGGCTTAAATAGACAGAGCCTCATTATTTCTATTATGCAAACATCCCATTGTGCACTGAATAACTTCCTTTCCTTAAAAGGACTGGCCCAAGCTAAAATCATAAAAAAATCGGTGATTTTATTTCGGGTTCTTAATATGACCATATGATGTCAACATGTACATAGACTAGAACTGCAATTTTTTATAATTTTTGTGCTGCGCATTCACCAGTTAGGCTAGATATAGAGACGAAATTTCTGATTTCTAATTATTGACAACCATGTCAAAAATAGGAAATGCGGGAATTTCGTCTCTATATCTAGCCTAACTGGTGAATGCGCAGCACAAAAATTATGAAAATTTGCAGTTCTAGTCTATGTACATGTTTACATCATATGATCATATTAAGAACCCGAAATAAAATCGCCGATTTTTTATGATTTTAGCCTGGGCCAGTACCTTTAATATCAAATGTAAAATGATTATAATATAATCACGATAATCATCGTTGATAGTACTCTATGCCACGTTTTATCTCGTAATAGACTGAAACTGTTTTCACCAAGTAGATGTTGATCATTAAGTTATGACTATGTAGATTTTCGATTTCCTCAGTATCACCATGAAATTTCATACAGTTCTTTTTTCCGATTCAACTCATTTTATACTTTCTTCAATTTGAAATCTGAGTACAGTTAGACATTTGACATTAAAGGAAATGGATATTCTATCAGCATATAATTATAGCGAGTCTGGTGTCACTAAAGTCGCCCAGTGCAAATATTACACTGAAAAACAGACAGTCCCGTCGATTGAATACTGTGTCAACGTATTAGACACTGGTCTAACCATAGAGACAGAAATGGTGTAAGCCGCATATTCATTTCATCTTATTTTTCCAATTTCATACGCAGTAGGCCTATGGTGCTGAGGACCAGAGACCACGATATTCTAGTCTGCAAAACTAGAAGCCCGTAATTGCTCGACTGAAAAGTTACGGCAATTTGGCTTTTCATGTCAGTATTATAGTCCTGACGGGAAAAAACATAATGATGGAAAAATGAATTACATTAATTATATTATATTTGATGTATATAGGTGTATATATGTTATAAATTAATCACATATGTTTATATATTCTACACATCAGAAATAATCGTCAGGTGCGAGCTGTCAGCAGCATACTCATTGCAAAAAAAAACAAAAAACGTTGTGCTACTATATTCTCAAATAACTGACAGTCTAACAAGTGTTTTACCATTGATCAAAGCAATTAAATGTATTGGGAAATCCTGAACCATGAACCAAATGATCCGGTCCAAATGAATCCAGGCTGAAAAATGTAGCTTTGCGCCTAATACCATGTCCACAACAAAAACTACCAAACACAAAATGCTTAGGCCAAAATTGACACAAATCTGGGCCATCGTCACTGACGTTGGCCAAACGTTGAGCCAATAGGTGGACGTATGGTGTTCCTGGAACACAGGTGCGGGATTACTGTTAAATGTCGTCGCTGTCATAAGACAAGCGTCGCCAGGGAAAATAAATCCATGTCCAAAGCCAGAGGAAAATGGCAGCAGAGGAAGCTGTTATATGTCTGACCAGAACGCCATATGTGTGTGTCTCCCTACAGTAATATATCGCTCCCAGCAACCAGAGCGTCGCATGTGCCACTCATTTGAGTGGCACATGCAACACTTTGATTGCTGAAAGTCGATTTGTCACCATGACCCCAGCATGTATCATTTCTGAAGCGGGTATCAACAAAATCCAGTATCCCTTGAAATTAGTGACATTTGTAGCATTTTCAGTGAGTAGATAAATGACAGGTAGTGGACTTACACACATAGTTTTTAGCCATGGTTGAACCGGGTATATCACCAGTTAGTGATGTTTTACTTATATTCATAAGAACATTTTTGCTTATTACGATTTTAACACTAAATTCCAGATTTGAGACAACCATCCCCGGAATCTAGTGCATCATTTTCAATTGCATGTGTGTTATACTAATGGTGCCATTTTTCAAGAACCCTTAGCTTCTTGCTAAATGATAGAAATAAAACATTTAGAGAGACTTGTAGTCATTAAATTGCGTTAAACAGATATTGTCAGATTTATTTCCAAGTCAGTGAAAGGAAATGGCAATTTAAAGGTAATGGTCGTGGTTGTGAGATACGTTTCTATATAGTTGTGTAGCCTTAATGTTCTTGATGTATCAGTTGCAGACGTTCTGGTCCGTCATGTACATGTTTGAAACTGAAATACACACCCATATTCAGATTATATTGAATATGTCACTGAAATCTCAGTATAGTTATTTGTGTTCCACAGAATAAAAATCGTGATTTCAAAGAAGCAAGTCTCTTAACTGATAGGATAGGATGTCGAGTGTGTGATATTGTGTACTGGTGTACTTGAAATATACCTTGATATTTCTTCGCGCCGGCTTTATGTATGTCGACTTCC